>MNCI01034416.1:121424-140934 GCA_015680685.1 Gnetum montanum | reverse complement strand
GTTAGGCTTGTAGTGGCTAGTAGGGGTTCATCATCATTGAGTAAATTATGCTTTCGTGCATTGGAATGATGCTACCTTTGTTTATGTTTATAAGAAACCCCCACCTTAGATTGCGTACTCCAATCTTCATTGTCATATAATTCATTGGTTCTCCAATGAATTGCCTCACTAAATATGGCATTATCGTAGTCTTGTAGGAGAGGCATGGTTGTGCAATTGTGTGTGAATTTGTATGTGAATTTTTGTAATTATTTCTTCCTAAAAGATATATCGTTAATTCCTATACAACAACCTTGTATGATATAACTAATCTAGATAACTAGCACCATCCTCAGCAATGGTGCCAATGATGAGTAGCGAGCTACCCCTACACTCAACCATACGAATACGAGCGTTCACGCATGATCTGGTCAAACTTAGCAGAAGGACTAGTTGTCGTATCTAGATAGTTACTCATAGATTGCAGTTCGTTGTCTTCCCACTTGGACTAGTATTAGCTTTGTCACATATGGTTTAGTCCAAAGTGAGGTGTATGATGTGTTCCTACACTAATGCTACTCCTGGGTATGATGGGAAATAAAATTAACTAAGTTAGGAGAGAGAGGGTGAGAGAGAGAATCTAAACTATCCTAAGTGCGATGAGCATCCGTTCTTTAATCATCCATACACATCTTGGACCTCGTGCACGACTACCACTGGGATTACCAAGCGCATGGCCTAGGTACGCTACTAGCTTACCAAGTAGTCACACTTAAATGCTCGTGATTAAGTCGTACTCATTCTGCGTTACTAGGAGATAAGGGTAGAGAGGTATTAACTAAGAAAGCAATAAATAAAAATAGCAATTAAATAATTAAGCTAAGTGGATGCTGCAATGATGAAGTAATCTCGATCTTTATTGCTGGTCATGTGCTTGTCCAAGTGCGTCACACTTGAATAAGGATGTCGTACAATTACAATCATCACACTGTGGGCATGCACTGGGAGAAAAAAGGTTGAGAGGAAAAATTGACATACTAAAAACTATTGAAACTTATAACTTCCAAAGAATCCCTACCAAATCTACCTACCTCTTATTTATAGATGAGGAGATAGGCTACGATATCGCATACGTGATATCGCGTCTCGGCTGTCATATCGCGTACGTGATATCCTAGGTGCGATATCACAGCCAACAATTCATGACTCATCAAGTATCTAACCTCATAGATATTGAGATGGCTTCTTGTGTAGCATGTGTCAATTCATCAACTGATTCCAAATGCACCAAGGTAATTAGCTCTATTAGAAGGTTTCTAACCCTTCCTGCATGTGGGGATGTAGAATCATGTGGTAGAAGCTAGGATCTTGATGGTAATGAAGGTGGATTTTTAGAGCTTTTCTCCATGTTTTTAAATTTTGATTATGCTGATACAATGATCATGATGTATTTGAGCTTTTGTAATGTTGGATATTATCAACTCTATTTTTTTGAGGCCATGAACTTGTTATGTTATGAGATTTATTTATGGATTATGATTAATGGAATTGCTACTTAAAGTACTTTGATGTGAATTATTATTTTATCATGCATTTTGATTAAGGTTTATAATGCTTATGATGATCTTTCTCCTTTGGTTATAAGCATTATGATGTCACANTAGGTATGTTAGAATTTTCTTTAATTGTCCAAGGTTATCCTTATGTCTCTACTATGAGGCTAGTAGCTATAGCCAAAGTCTTTTAGAACATCACCTTACTATGGGTTTTTCCTTTCTTAAACACCCAAACCCCAACAATTTGATATTTCCTACTCTTATCTAGATTATAATCAGTAGTGAACATAATGAAGTTAAGCTACCTATAAGACCCCTTATCCTTATTTAACTAGTAATAATCATTGACATGGAGTTGGTATGGACACTAACATTTATTATAAAATNAGAGACATAAGGATAACCTTGGACAATTAAAGAAAATTCTAACATACCTACAAGATAGGTAAGAGTTACCTAGATCAATGTTACCCTTATCTTACTAGAGCTTCTCGCAATTAATATGCCTAGTTGTGTATAGTTAGATGTCCTCAACCTTTAGTGATAGATATTCATGGAAATCACTAGGAAGGTATCTTCTTGGTTACATGGTTCATCTTGAACATGATGTATGTCTAGTGATGGTTCATGGTTCTCCTTGGATAGTGGCTTGTGGTTTGTCATTAGATTGTAGTTGACCCTTGATCCTAATTGGTCCTTAGTCATAGTTTAATCTAATACCACTTGTGACATCCCATTTTTGGATATCATGATAAATGTCAAATATACTTAACATTCAACATTATGTGTAATAAAAGTAATAGGAAAAATGCAAAAAGAAAATATGAATATAAGAGAAGATTTTATCCAATAACAAGATTTGATCATCAAGAAAGTAAAGCTATAAAAAATACAAAATGGGTAATCAACCGAATTCATCAAAAAAATGATGAATTTCAAAAAATAAGACAAAAAATATTGATGGTAGCAAGTGAAGATCCAATAGCATTTAGACATCGAAAAGAACACTGGTGTCATATAGATTTATTGGATGGCATAAAAGTAAAAGCAAAAGCACATCACATTGAGATGTCGCTAGAACTGAGAAAGGAATGTGAGGAAGAAATTAAAAAATTATTGGAAAAAGATTTTATCACACCCAGTACAAGTATGTTTGCTTGTGCAACTTTTTATGTGAACAAACAAGTTCAATTAACTAGAGGAAAAAAGAGATTCGTTGTCAACTATAAACCTTTAAATGAAATCATAAAGCCAGTACAACATCCAATCCCTTCTAAAGATGATTTTTTGCAAATATTGAAAATACTCATATTTATTCAAAGTTTGATTTAACATAAGACTTTTGGCAAATCCAAATCTATCCAAAGGATAGATGGAAAACTGCTTTTACAGTTCCAGGTGGTTTGTATTAATGGAATGTCTTACCATTTGGATTTAAAACAACACCTTCAATATTTCAATAAGCTATGGATAAAATTTTCAAAAACTATCATTTTATATTAGTGTATATTGATGATATTTTAATAATGTCTAAAAATGTTCAACAACATATAGAACATTTAAATTTAGTTTATGAAAATGGTTTAGTGCTTTCACCTTCGGAAAAGAAAATTGGGATTGTAGTAGATACTGTAAAATTTCTGGGGATGAAAATTACACATGGAAAAATCCATCTGCAAGATCATATTCTTGTATCCATACAAAGTTTTCCAAATGAAATAAAGGAGAAAAAACAACTACAAATATTTTTAGGATGTTTGAACTATGTATCTAGTTTTTATAAAAATCTTTCTAAAGACAGAAAGATCTTAAATGAATAGTTAACAAAAGATGCAAGTTTATGGACATCTCAACATACCAATGCAGTTAAAAGATTAAAAGAATAGTGTAAAACATTACCACAACTACATTTACCTACCAATGGCACTTTAATCTTAGAAATAGATGCCTTAAAAGAATTTTGGGGAGTCGTGTTAAAAGAATACATCAAAAGCATAATATATGTATGTAGGTATGCTAGTGGTAAATTCAATAATACAGAGAAAAATTATCATAGTACCCATAAAGAGCTTTTAGCTATTATCAAAGGTATTGAAAAATTTAGATTATTTCTCTAAGAAAATAAATTTATCATAAGAAGCGATCTCAAACATTTTGACAAATACATACAGGTGAAAATCTTAAACAAAGTCTCACATACTATATTAATTAGATGGAGTTTTTTCTTGCTAATGTTGAGTTTGAAAGTCAATATATAGATGGCAAGAAAAATACCCTGGGAGATTTTCTGAGCAAAGAATATCATATTTAATTAATTAGTTTTACAAGTTTTCTGTACAGAGTTATTATTGCAAGAAGGTTGGAGTCTTCGTTATAGTCGCAGGTTGAGAAGTTGTAATATAACTAATAGTTATTTAACTAGCCAGGAGGTAGAACACTATTGCACAAATCATATGTTTCAATGGAACCAATTCTGTGAAATTAATAAATATATGCAGATATGGACCAATGTAACTAGAGCATCCTATGAATTTAAAAACCCAAATGGAACATTTTCTAAAACTCCCTTAAAAATCATGGTTAATCTAAGAAACCTTGATTTTGATATAGTCTATCCAAAAAATATCCATACTTGGCCACTATACCATCCCAACGCCTTCCATACCTATCATATTAATTTTTAACTAGGTTGTCATGAAACTCCCAGGTTTTGGCCTTGGTGGAATAAGTTTGGATGTACTCCAAAATATTATCTACAAGGTTTCCCAAATGATTTGATCAGAGAAATCAAGAGTGAAGAAAATGAAAGTTTTAAATACTTCACCCATATCCAATCCGTAGCATGGCATTTATTACATCGAGATACGGATTCTCTAGCATATTTCTTGACCACCAACTTTAGCCATCACCTTGATTATCAAAATCCTTCGGCATATGCTTGGTTCCAAGATATCTATATGGCTATAGATGTGGACATTATTGAGCATTGTGGCAAGAGTGGGAGATATCCCTTATTACTAGAATTGTACCACCTTAATCCATAATATCAAAACTATAGACAATGTGGTGGGATCCATATCCATGAATTTCTCTTGCATGAGGATCCGTCTCCAAATCCAGATGACACAGATGAAGGTTTGGCATAAAAGAATTAGCCATCTATATGATGTATATTTAAAGTATGTCACCCATTAAGTATGTAATCTTATCTTGCATGATAAGATAGAATCCCAAGAGCCAACTTGGGATAAGTGTCGTGTAAACCCTAGTTGAGTCAATGAGGTTTGTGTCTATCTCCAAAGTTCCTTGGAGATCTATAAATAGAGTACCTCGCTCTTGTAGGAGGCATCGATAGAGAAAACCTGAGCGCATAGCTTCTCAGAAGCATTCCTACCAAGCATCCCCTACAGTGTTGTAAATTGCAATTTGAGAAATAAAAGAGTGTGTTAGCAACTCAAAATTGGTATCAGAGCAAAAATACATCTAATTGTTCATCATATGGATTAGGTATATCTGGGGTTGGTGATGACATACAATGAGATGGAAAACCTAAAGGTAAACGACCTCCAAAAGATTTTCTGGAAGATGTTCTAGATGATGATGGATGGATCCTATTCATATGATTCACATAATAAATGCAATCATCATCCTCCGAATCATCTGAAGTGTGAAAACTAGCAGAGCCTTCCCCTGTGGGGAAAAGTGGGTGATCTTCTTCAGGAGAAGAAGGATGGGATGAATAAATATCATAAGCCTCATTAGAATGATATATAATATTGGTTTGAGGATCATAAGGAATATTATCATCAGAAATATAATCATAAAACTATTCATTCAAATTATACTTTTGAATAAAATTGATTTTCTTTTGATGTTGATCTTTGTGAAGGCAAACATTTGCAAAATGTGGTCCTTCATCTTTTTCTGTCTTTTCCTGAAGAAAGTAGGATACTTCCTAATTGTTTTAGGGTTTTTTCTTTTCCATTGTTGAGTCAGTCTCTGTCTGTAATGCTTTTTTTTTAGTAAGGTTTTTTCTTGGATGGACAACACTGTTGATATTTTTCTTCTGGACATAAATCTAAGCATAGATTTTTATCTAATCTCTTACTAAGATCATTTACTTGTCTTTGAGCTTGTTCATTATAACATAACTCTCTATTGACATCTATAAGGAATTGTTTGATTTGGCCAAAACTCATTTCACCTAATATTAAGTTTTGATTTTTTAATTCACTCATATATTTATTACAGAATGGTTGGGGTAAAAAAACCTAATAAATGTTCTTTTGCTGCAACCTCATGTGTTAATTTCCCATTATAGTACCACTGCTCCATTTCTTCAAGATAAACTTGAAGATCTTGAATTCTTCCAAGCCTAGGTTTGAAAAATCTGTCTCTATAAACTATTTCTACATTTGTCTTTGTTTCTATAAATTCCTTAATGATAGCATTAAGAAACACTATAGGCGGAGCATTAGTTAATTTTCTTTTAATATTTGTGGGAATATGATTCCACCAACATCTTAAAATTCCTCTAAAATTGTAAGTTGTATTTACTATGGCTAAATATGGTTGTTTTCTTTCCAAGTATATTTGTATGTCCAAATATGCTTGGATAGAATCTAAAACATCTTGTAGTTCTTTTAACGATTTATTATCCACAGTAAATGTTGGTTGTTTGTGTCCTGCTTTTCTCATTTGCATTTGATGTAATTCTGCAGGGTCTATGGCTTTATTCTGGGCAACAGTTTCTTTTACTAACATTTCTTCTTCAGTGTTTAGGGATGCGGTTTCTACAATACTTACAGTACTAGATGATGCTTCATCCTTAGCTTGATTCATGCTAATTTTCAATCCTTTTAATTTTTCTTCTGCTAACCTTTTCATTTTTCTTTTATATCAAGCATTATGGCTACGACCAACTTTAGGTGATGATGAGGATGATGGAATATAGAAGAAATTAGTATTTGAGCTACTTACAACTAATGGAGGTGAATTTTAGGCATCCAAACTTGTGCAAGATATTTCATATCTTTTCTAATGTTTTCTAATAATTTTACTTATACTACTTGGTATTTTAGTAATTCACCTATACCAGTATTACTCCAGTTTTGTAAACACACTATATCTGCTGACACATATGTAGTGGCTTTCATTTTCATATGATATATTGTTTCAAGTCCCACTGTTGTTGTTTGTACAGATGTATATGTACCTGATGTTGTAGCTGTTGTTCTAGAACCTAAATTTGATTCTTCTCTTTCAAGATATTTCTTAGGGTGTTCCCCTTCTTCTTCTTTTTTTAATTCTTCAAATTTTTGTTTCTTTGATGCTTCCTGTGTAGGATTGGAGGTCTCTTCTTCTTTTTTTACATTGGTGTTAACATTGTGATGTATTAGAACATCACATTCTTTACACTTATAATGTGAATCTACCTGTTTTAATTCTAGATGTCTACACGATGGATCTATTCCAGACGACGTGAAACCTTTAGAATCAGAGGTTTCTATTTGTCTGATTTTTGTCTGTTTTCTTTTTCCTTTCTCTTCTTCTTTTTAAATTTTTTCTTGTGTTCTTATCTTTTATATTTTTTCTACTAATTTTCCAACTTCATCATTCATTTCTTCGACCGTTAAAGGGTCGACTACAGGAGAGTAAGTAGGAAAATAAGTGTTTGGTAGAAGAGGGAAAAGAGGTAATTTTTCTTTTTCTTTATTCAAGGGGTCATGATCTAGGAATTTGGGTTTTTGTAATTTCACTTGAGTTCTTTGTTTTGTCCTAGTTGGAGAAGGTCTTAGATATTCAAAATATGTTGAATATTTAGATGTTAAATCTAGATATTATTTATAAATAGGTAAGCCTTCCGTATCTATTTTTACCCCATATTTGAGGTTCGTTGTTCCTACTTGTACTTTCTGGTCCCAAAAGGTAAGAAAGTTTGAATACTGGTACTATTAAATAATTTAAAACATAATCTAGTTCCTATAGTAGCATAAATAGTTTGATCATGCATATCTATAGGAATATAAACTATCAACATTAAACTCTTATATATGTGTGGATCAGACAAAGTAAAATTTAGGATGGTTATAATTAACACATCCATTTTTAATGTTCCCTTAGCTTGTGTTATAATAGCATTTTTAAAATTTTAAATCTCCTATCAATCAAAGCAATCCAAAGCAATCCAATAAGGATTTTTTAACCTCAAAACCTCGTGGATGAATATGGATTGATAGTTCAACTAAGTGGATGTAGTTGTAATCTTTTTTGATCCAATTCATACGTTCTACTACACTAAAAAACGTTAAAGCTACTAACGTAAGTCTTGAACTTGAGATTTCACATTCTGACAAATGCATTTCCTTATACGATTCAAGTCATTTTAAACTACTTTTCTATAAATCTAACTACGCTTCGGAACTGGTTCCATTAGAAGTACTACAAAATTCAAAATTCAGATAAACATTGAACATAAGAGTTGGTACCTGTCGTATCATACTGGGTGAATTAGCCATCTTATGTTGCTGATGAACACAATACTGCGTACACTCTCCACGAAATGATACAGTTTACACACATTCCTTACGTCAAGGTTTCAAAACAGAGTTCTCAGAAAGAACATGGCTTCGATACCAATTTTGCTCTGCTACCAATTTTGGTGAGGCGGAACAAGAAGATGAAGATGAAAAAGAAGGACGAGACTAGAGAAGAGGAAAAGTGACAGCGGGTATCATTGAGGGCAGCAGCATCAATGGGAGCTCTCCCCACTCTGCAACTCTTCTTTGTTGAAAAACGCTTCAACTCGTTTCAATCGCAACAAATCATACATGTGATGAGCCAAGGTGCACTTTGTATCAAGCCCTCTGTGACTAATGAACATTTTGAACTTTTCGTTACTGCTGCTGGCACCCTCACAATTTGAGGATGAACCGACACCCGAATCTGGCTCCGAGAAAGGTGTCTCTGCTGCAGCAGCTCATGCTGCAATTTTATTGCAGCAAATTGGAGGTCTACCTCCTCTTCTTCCTCCTCTTCGTCTTGTGTCTGGCTTTTCTTTGATAATCACGGGACTTGAGCCGCTTAGTTGCCCTGTTCTCATCCCTTTCTTTGCCTGTTTCAACAATGCCAGATACAGAGCCCCAAACAGATACAAAGAGAGACAGAAAAAAAGTAATGCAGTGATGGCCATTTGCAGCTAAACATGCAGCAGAGTGAAAGCAAACTGATGTTTATCAGAAGACTGATGTTCAGAGCTTCCTTGATAATGATAATAGACTGCGTAAATTTCATGGTAGAAATCGAGTTTCCAAGAAGTTTTCTTGTGGATGAGTAGACGACACAAGAACGCCAATGCGTAATTGAAAAGGTCGTTGGCCTGCCTAATGGTGAAGGGCCACCAAAACCCAAATTTCACGCTTGACTTGAGAAAAGTGAATCCATCAACCCTGCATAGTGGTGAAGGTCTCGAAACCTTCGGAATTTTTTCCTCTTTTTTATTTTATTTTATTTACCTTCGTTATTAGGGCTGATAAGGAAGACCCATATTTGACATTTTATTGTTTTTATTAATCGTGACCATATATTTTTTGCCCTTTGAGATGTAGACGAGTTGGATGGTCTACAATGCGGAAATGCAATAGAGAAAGTTGTTGAAAATTATATTTTTGATTCCTAGTCATTATTAAAAGCTTGTTGTAGATTTTTACTTTTTCCTTTAGGTTTTCATTGTCCTGCAAATATATCCGCATTTGGATATATCTGGAAATTCAGCAAATATAACCCGGCTCATTAAATGCTACTAAGTCTGCACCCCCGAGGTCCCTACTCTGGTTACATGAGAGACCTTGGCCCCAACCCTTGGACTTCCCATTCGTCTCTTCGTATTCCCTCACACACAAAGCCCCCATGCGGCAATCAACACCGATGTGGCCTGTCAATGACAATTAAGAAAAAATATTTCGATTTTGCTCTGTAACAAAAAACATGGAGGAAGAAAAGAAGAATAGTAAGAAGAAAAAGAAAAACAAAGGCAACAGGCAAGGGCTACAGCACAGAAACGGTCAGGGCTCTGGTCAAGGAGTAGTGATGACAATGCCTTTTGCTTGGAAACTTCGCATGCTTTGTACAAAAGAATGATCTCAATGCATATGTAGCGTGCAAAGCATGACTGAAATTGCAGATGGTGCAATGCTTATGAATGTTTAAGAAATTTACATGGTTGATTCTTTGTTTTGGAATCAAAAACCATGAAAATCTTATTGATAAAGACACCGTAAATCAATGGAAAACCTTCACAGTAATAGCATTTTCCCTTCCAAGAGTAATACCATCATGATACTAGCCTTATACCAACTAAAACCTCATCCTAATACACCTTCTTGCAACTAAAAAATGAGGATAGAATGTACCAACTAAAAATTCTACCAATTCTACCAACTAAAAATTAATAAAAAATGAGGACAAAAAATAGGATAATGCTAATACACCTGCAATGAGGATGGTGCTATACCACAAAAGTGGGACATGGCTAAATCCCACACACAAACATGGCCAAAGTGTTGTCATAGGTAACTAATAAAATAATATAATAGAAATCTCTCCCTATCCCACTCAATATGCACTTAGTTACATCCTTATCAAAATAGATGTGGATAAATATGAGTTTAGAGCACACATGTTACATGATGATGGATGATGTGACTGTAGATAACCATGCATTTTCAACTAAAATGCCACTAACTAGGCATAGATTGAATGCTCATTGTTGATGTAGATAATTGATGGTTAGGTTTAAAATCAATTAATGGATAAATTGCTCATAGGGAACTGATGAGGATGGATGTTTATAAAAGAATATTTTTGGGTGTTGTTGATGCAACAGAGATAGATGGTTGATCACCAATAGATATGAGTGAAGGGGTGTTAATTTTGAGATCCAGAATAACAACAATCTCTTAATCCTGAGGAAGGAAAGTCGCTTCTCAAAACATAGTTAAAGAAACTATAAAATGATGAGAATCATGATAAATGATTAAGATGGTCTTCATTTAAGGAATAGGATTAGTAAAGTCTAGATATGCTTCAAAGTTTGATCTAATGCCTGATGATTTTATGTTTACGTAGAAGCGATATTAAAAAGGAGTTCATCTATCCCCATTCAGTTGATAGCAAAACAAACTTCAATAGATTATACAAAAACAGAAGAAGAAGAAACTTGTACCTTCATCTTCCTTGAATGTTGTTTTTGCTTTAAAAAAATAATTTAATTCTACTCATTGCATGCGAAACTGCTCCACTAGCTTATATATATATATATCAATTGGCCAAGATGATTTTTGGGTGTTGGTGAAGTAAAAAAGATAGATGGTTGATCATCAATAGATATGAGTGAAGGGGTGTTAACTTTGAGATCAAGAATAACAACAATCTCTTAATCCTGAGAAAGGAAAGTCACTTCTCAAAAAGTAGTTAAAGAAACTATAAAATGATGAGAATCATGATAAATGATTAAGATGGTCTTCATTTAAGGGATAGAATTAGTAAAGTAGAGATATCCTTCAAAGTTTGATCTAATGCCTAATGATTTTATGTTTATGTAGAAGTGATATTAAAAAGGAGTTCATCTACCCCCATTCAACTGATAGCAAAACAAACTTTAGTAAATTATACAAAAACAAAAGAAGAAGAAACAAGTACCTCCATCTTCCTTGAATGTCATTTTTGCTTTAAAAAATAATTTAATTCTACTCATTGCATGCGAAACTACTCCACTAGCTTCGATATATATATATCTTTATCAATTGGCAGAGATGATTTTAACGAAGCCCAACTACTGGACAAGGTAACAAGATAGCTAAAAATGGAATCACTCATCCCTTCTCTGTTTCTCTACCACTTACCTAATTTAGTTTTATCCTCTTAGTCAAGTTTGCTTTGTCTTTATTTGTTCAAGGCGTTGTTTTTTGGTGACCAAGTTTGCTCTGTCTTTGTTTCTTCATGGCATCATTTTTTGGCAACAAAGTTTGCTCTATCTTTGTTTGTTCATGGCGTCATTTGTTCATGGCAATGTCATAAACAAACAAAGACAAAGCAAACTTAATCGAGAGTAAAACTAAATTAGGTAAGTGGTAGAGAAATAGAGCGATGAGTGATTTCGTTTTTAGTTATCTTGTTACCTTGTTCAATAATCGGGCTTGGTTAAAATCATCTTGACCAATTGATATATATGTATATATATATATATTTAAGCTAGTATATAATTATCTATTCACCACAATAAAGTAGAGTAGATGTGATCCATTAGACAAAAATGTCCTAACACAAAGCTTACTTTATTGAAATGTCAACTATATCATATACACTTGTCTCTTCACCATAGGAGGTTAGATTGAATTCAAGGTCATAAACACAAAAACCAACTACTTGCATGAAGATTCTGTGCAAGGTATTGTAAAACGCAGCAAAGATACATTGCATTCTTCAATAACCTTGTAAGCCAAATTTCTTCATCAGCTGAATCCTGTAAATAAATCCGGTGTGCACAAAACCGGCTACTTACATTTCATGTTGGGAAAATGCTAAAACATGCACAGCCGACCAGACAATGGTGACCGTGCCGACAAAGATGAATAATTAAGTATCTACCTGAACGAAAAATCAGGTTAGTGGGTTCTAAAGGAAGCGCATACTGGATGATTCCTCGCATGTACGGCAACAATCTGTGGTGGAAGTCGGTGAAAACAGAGAACTACTTAATGCCAGTGGTTTGTGCTTCCAGTGGGTACCACATTGTTGAGCGGTTTTGGTGTTTCGCCCACAATAACATTTTGCATCATTGACACGCTGAATCTGTGTATATAAGCAACAACAACCCTGTGCCATCGCATTCTGCATGACAGAGCCCGCCCACAACATTCTGAGAAAAATTAGTCTCACAACAACATTCTTCAAAAATTTCAAGATGGATAGATGTGGCAAGAACATGAATGCAGACCAACTGAAGCTTCTAAGAGCAAAGCATCATGCTGCAGGTACGCTTCCAAGCTTTTTATTTTTTATCTGTCGTTGAAGTTGCAGGGATGCTTGATTTATTTTCAAATGCAGAGGGTGTGAAAGCAGGATTCAAGGCTGCAGCAGTTGCAGGCATTGCTACTGCTATTCCCACTGTAAGTAGATGAGTCACATCTGCTCTGTTCATCATCTGATTTAAATCTAGAAATTGTTACTGGAGCGGATTATAAAAATGAATGTTGTTGGCATGTGCAGTTAATGGGAGCCAGAGCTATTCCTTGGGCCAGAGCTAATCTCAATTACGCTGCTCAAGCCTTGATCATTTCTACAGGTACATTACTCTTTCTTATTCCATCTGCAATTTAGGGAATGCAATCACCAATCATCAGTGGGCTGTTTGAATTTTGTTTGACATGTGACATTTTGTACAGTGAGTGGATCAGCATATTTTGTGGCAGCAGACAAGGCCATTCTGAAGTCTGCAAGGGAGCATAGTTTCTCCCAGCTGCAATTGCAAGCTGATGTCCAATCTCCATTCGCCTGATGCCTGATTATTATCTTAAAATTGTAAATGTTCTATACTGGGCACGGCTAAATGCACAGTGAATGCTAATAGCTTGTTCAGCAGCATGATGTTTCTAAGAAGGATCCTATATAAGGGGATTATTGTAGTTCTTGTTTACTTGATCCGCATCTATAATATCTAATGGTACCAGTTTTTGCATTCGTAGAGTTTCTTAACTCTGAACTTTACAAGCATTAAAATATGATATCCTTCATGTTAAAATATTACATTGTCTTTTAACCATGGGCATATTATTTGATTTCTACCAATTTCGTCTTTCTTAGTACCAGTTTCACCTTGCTGATTTTAAATTTTGTTATCACGTAAAGTAATTTCGTGGAAGTCAAATATCGAATAGGTCAAAAATCAAATTGATTCTTACGGTAACAGTTTTTCACCCGATACCCTCACGTAAACCGCACTCTGTCCTGTAAAGATTTTGCAACGGCAGGTATAAACAGCCGGCTGATCAGGCGCGATGAAATTGAGTAGGGAACTTTGATAACGGTGAAAATGTTGTTGGAAAAATTTGGTAATACTTTTCTTTTTGGTTTTCAAAAGAGCAGAGAATCGGGTACAATGGAAAAGTGAACTTGGTCCCAGGCTAAAACGATATTTGTTTACACAAAATTGAGATTTGAGAATTTAATATGGACCCCCGTGAAATCAAATTGTGAAAGGAACATTAAAGTTTAAGCATTATTATCACATATATGACATACATTAATGTGTGGATAGGAGTTGCCATCCATTTTTAGGAGGGAAAAATTACATGCCCATAAAAGCTTTACTTTATTGTTCCCCATCTTGACATACCCTTATTCCCTTTCTTTACTAGAAATGCTCCATCATCACATACCGTGCCTCCAACGATGAATGCATTATTAATGATTGTTTTTCGTGGTGTTCTCTATGACCAAGGTTAACATCTAAAATAGTTAGAGTCAAAGTGTCTCTAACACTGAACAAATTAAAATCTCAATTGTAATGTTGTCAAATAAATAAAAAATCATTAATTTCACATCATTTAGGAAATAGAGTAATTTTTTATTCATTGCTGTGGTTGAATGTAAAAAAATTACATAAATTAAAAAATCAATCACAGGGTATAAACAAGAAGATTAATCACTAGATATAAATAAGAGGGTATCCTACAAGGTAGTTCAATATTTTGAAAGAAAATAATGTCATTAAGTTTTTCTTAGAAGTTCATTATTTTCTACTAAACTTGAAAAAATTGAAACGATACTTTCATATTTCATAATCCTTTGTGATTTCTTTGATGTTATAAAAATTTCTAGTTTTCAATTTCAAGTAGTGATGAGCAACAAGTAGTCCCTCCGCCCAACCATATGACAAGTGTGCACTGGTGATTTGATTAAATTCCATGGACCTAGCTCCTAAGTGTGCCTATACACAAAGATGGTCACTTGGGGAAATATGATAGTTGTTTACTTAGCTCTCACTTGTGTAGGCTCGCATGTATGGTTAAGTGTGAGCCAGGCATATGATATTTATTTATATTTTATATTTTTATTTATTTAATCATAAGTGTTGAAATAAAGACAATTGGTTGGTAAATTAACTACTTTAACTATCTAATGGTTCATAAGCTAATTAGGCTAACACAAGCATCTACCAAGTGTTTAACAGTATGCTCGAAGTGGTCATACTTATGTGTTCATTATTAGAAGCATTAATTAACCAAGGATAATAATGTAAATTGCATTAATAATAAAGTGCATGAAAGAAACATTAATCTATTCCAAATACTGCAAGGAGTATCAAGAATCTCATCTTTATTCCTGGTGACATCAATGTGTTCAGGTACAAGATGCTCAAATAAAGATCCATATAATTGCTTGAAGTCCTATTGTAGGCACTCAAAAAATATTCTAACTCTAGTGAAAGAAAATTGCAAGAACTTAGCTACACTAATGAAATAATGTGCCATAAATGCAATGGGTACACACATTTATATAGGCGTGACATAACACTGCATCAACGAGGATGCTTTGACACATACTCATCAACGTAGCTAGTCGATGACTCATCATACCCCCACCACTGAGTGAAAACTCATCCTTAAGTGAATTAAGTAGGATCAAGCCTCTTACAAAAATTTAGGAAGGTATGGGATTATTGACTGACTGAATCTAACTAAATAACTAACTTTAAGTGTGAAATTATATAGAATTACAAAAATGGGTATCCTTGACAAAAAAATTGGACACCCTTACAAAATTGATAGCAAGATCCCTAGGATTATTGAAGATGAGATGAAGATCAAACAATGCTAGGGGGTGGAGGTTCTTGGGGAGCTAAAGGACCATTACCAAGCTCTAGGGCTTGTGGAGGTGGTGACGGTTAAGCTTGTCCTGCTGTAGTAGCTGCTTCTGGTGGAAGGAAAAAAGCATCCAGTAATGCATTCATTTTCTCTTCTTTGCCCTATGGATTGTACATAGTCCACATAGCTTTATTGATATGGGCTGGTACATGGATGTTCCATGGGAAAGACATTACTATAAACAACTCCGTGACATTTACAAACCATGTTATCAATTGCTTTCATTCGATGTTGAACATCTTAATGAGGTTCTATAGCTCATGGTAATTATTCATTCTTCTAGCTAGGTCCTTGATAACCAATCATAGATTGATAAATTGGATTCAAAGAACTTCAAGCTCCATGTTGGCTATCTCCAACTTTTGTTTGGTCTCTTTGTGATGCTTGAATTTGGCCTCATATAGGAGGTACAAGTTGGCCACTTGCTTTTCTAACTCCATCCTTGGCCTCCCTATAGTTAGCATAGCTAAGTTGGCATATCGAAGGTTGGAAAGACCCATGTATTTTATCATCTCTTCTATTTGTAACTCTTTCAAGCAGATCTTGGCTTTGTTATATGTGTATAAGCCAACAAAGATAGGCTATCACACATTGCCTCTTTGTTGGAGTTGCTAGAGTGCCTTGTTCATCTTCATCTTGGCCAGCTAGATTAGTAAATCAATTCTAGAGTACTTCAGGCTTGGTGTTGGTTATCCCCAACTTTTTTTTGGTCTCTTTGTGGTGCTTGAATTGAGCCTTATATAGAAGGTACGAGTTGGTCACTAGGTTTTCTAACTTCATCTTTGGCCTCCTCATAGTCAACATAGCCAAGTTGGCATATCAAAGGTTGGCAAACTCCATGTATTTTGTCATCTCTTCTATTTGCTACTCCTTCAAGTGGATTTTGGCTTTGTTATATGTGTTTAAGCCATCAAAGATTGGCTATCACACATCACCTCTTTGTTGGAGTTGTTAGAGTGCCTTACTCATCTTTACCTTGGCCAGCTGGATTTCTTTCTTAATGACTTCTTTGAGGACTCATAGCTGGTCCTTGTAGTGATTTTCCACTTGTTCAAACTTCAGGGACTCATTTTTCCAAGTAGTTACCTTGATGGTCAACTTTTGGTGAAGCACCTGGACTTTCTCCATAGAGAGATTGTAATTCTCTACTTCCAACCTCCTTAAGTCAAGGTTCACCTTGGCTAGTTTCTTTTACTGCTATCTTACAAATTTGATCATTTGGCCTTTTTACTTCTTAATGAATATCCTTTGTGAGGACCAAGTTCTCCTTATGGACTTGAGTGAAGTCCTTATTAGTGTTGATGGCTCATACTTTTGATAAGGAGGCATCAAAGACCACCATCTCCTTAGCACTCTCAACCTTTCATGATTTCTATTGAAGCTATAAGAAAGCTTCATCTCTATTGATGTTCTAGCTAAGAATGATGGGGTCAGAGAGATGGGCTCTTAAATCTGCAACTTCGGCAGCCAAGCAATAGTTTTCAATAGTGGTTACCTCTAGTTAGTGTTGGCGATGATGAGCTTGCTCTTTGTCTCTAGCAGCTCTGATTGGCTTACAGTGATCTCTTTTGGAAGATCAAAGATCTCTTAGAGTGGTTTCTTAGTTCCCACCAATCAATCCAACACCTCCTCGTGTTGGGCTACACATAGGTAATCACTTCTACATCCTACGAAAGCTTATGCATCTTTCAAAGTAGCAATGTCATGCATGGTTGCTACAGGAGCATTTAATGTCTCAGCCACCCTATTTGCCATCACTTTTTTCACTGTTTCCTACTCATGGTGTTGCATCACCAAGATAGTTTCCTTGCCTTCAAGCACACTAAGAAAGTTACGATGTTCCTGAAGATTTTAGGAAACTCATGTTGTCCAAGGATGAACATAGTAACTTCTCAGGTGCTTGGATTTGTTCTTGCAGAAGCCTGTATGTGTTTTGTAGAAAATAGTAGCGTGATCTCTTCTAGCCAATTGATTATTCATGTCACTTCATCGAGATGGCTTACTACTCGACGGTAGACTGGTGTCTCCCCATCACTCACCTTACCTTGTTATTGCTACAATAGTTGTTCACAAAGTTTCCTCATTCATTTAACAACTACATGAGCCTCTAGTGTGGTCTCATTGACAAGTGGTGGTGATGGCTGCTCCTATTCTAGTAGCTTGGTAGCTGCTTTGTTCTTCATCATCTCCTACCAAGATGTAGCATGGGCATGGTAGAGCATGTCATTAGTGTAACATGCTATGCCTTCCCTTTGGAAAAGTCTTTTGATAAGGCATGGGAAGGGGACTATCTTCCTCCCTTGCTCATTTTCTTTAAAGTACTTCTCGATTTTGAGGTAAATCAGGTGAGGAAGGTTGACAAGAACTTGTTACTTAGAGTGGTATACACTTAGGTGGAGAAGGTAGTCACCTTGTTGAACCTCATTGTAGGATTTAGGTGATAGGAAGCTATCTTGAAGTAAGCTTGCTTTGCCTTAGTGAGTGCATTGTATTCCTTACGATCCACCTCATAGCAACATTGGATCCATTCTTTCTTTGCTTTTGGATTTGCCTAATGTATTGAGCAAGCTGAGGGCCTCTACAGTGGCCTCAACCAAATAGAAGATAGTTATGTCCTTGATCTTGACCATCGTGTCTTCCTGTCAATTGTTCCAAAAGAGGTATGTCTCTTCCATGTACCATTCTCCACTAGATGAGAGAATGGACCATATGGGAGACCCTTACAGTTGACTACGGACTTCCTAGAGTGCCAAGTCCAAAAGGAACCAAAGTTAAGTACTTGGAGAACTAAACTTTGTATCTCCTTGGAACAAATTCTTTCAAGATAGGCCTTAGTTAATGTGACTTCTAGATTGGGCCTTGGCCTTTACACCTCATCTTGTAGGGACTAGTTGATTTCTTTTATGGAAATTTGCCAAACAAATAACACTTCCAGCTCCTCTTGAAGAAGTCTTGTTGCATGGGTTTCGACCTTCTATTCTTGAGGTTATTGTGGCTAGTAGCCCCTTCCTCCTCGTGGCTACTTCTCCCATGGTTGTGATGGTTTCTCTACATGTGGTTCCCTCTTTATGAGTACAAACGTAACCAAGGATTAGTAATTAATGTGTAACCCTTAGTGTTATTTAATACCTTTCTTTGTTTACGTAAGTTATTGATGAATCATGTTTTGACTAGCTCCAATATCGGAGCCTCGATATCGGATACCCAATGTCAAAGCCCAAGATGTAATGTTGAATATCTGATATCATGGGGTATATGCCAGCCTATAAATATAGCACTTGGGCTCATGATTTTCATATAGTTTTTGTCATAGCATAGAGAAACTCCTGTAGTTTGATTTCTCCAAAGTTAGAATATCTTCTAAGTGTCTACATTGAGAATAGATTAATGTTTCCTTTAAGACATTTAATATTCATGCACTTTACTTTAATGCACTTTAATTAGGCAATTAATTTCCAGTTGTTAAGGAACACAAGCACAACCACTTTGAGCATACCTGTAGTGCTTGGTAACCCAAAAACACTTAATGTTTGGTAACCTTGTAGTGCTACATGTGTTCAGGATGTGTCTAAAGAGTGGAAATGGGTACTTGTGTTAGGCTAGCTAGGTAGTAGATGAATTATATCTTAAATTACTTTACCTTTCATTCTGGTTCTAGTTAATTAAACTTATAAAATATAAAATGATAAAAATCACATAGCTTAGTTGCACTTAACCATATACTTGTACCTCACAAGTGGAACTGAGAAGACAATGATTGTTTTAATTAGATTTCACTACCTTAAAACTAGTGTACTTGATAAGTGGCAAGGTACCCCTACACTCAACCATACAAATATGAGCGTTTCACGCATGATCCAGTTGAACTTGGACTAGTTGTGGTATTTAGGAAGTTATTCTTAGATCATAGTTTGTTGTCTTCCCATCTAAACTAGTGTTAACTTTGTCACATATGGTTTAGTCCAAAGTGAGGTGTATGATGTGTTCCTATACTAATGCTATTCCTGGAGATAATGGAAAATAATATTAACTAAGCTAAGAGAGAGAGGG
>MNCI01034416.1:98989-113824 GCA_015680685.1 Gnetum montanum | reverse complement strand
TAAATAATTAAGCTAAGTGGATGGTGCAATGATGAAGTAATCTCGATCTTTATTGCTAGTCATGTGCGTGTCCAAGTACGTCACACTCGAATAAGGATGTCATACAATTACAATCACCACATTGCAGACATGCACTTGGAGAGAAGGGTTGAGAGAAGAACTATTTAAACTAAACACTTAAAAGAAATTCTAAAAACTAAGAACTAAAAACTTCCTATTAGAACTGTCTACCTCTTATTTATAGATGAGGAGATAGGCTGCAATATCGCGTATGCGATATCACAGCCAATAAAATGATAACTCATCAGTACTTAAGAACTTAAGATTTGTGGAATTTGATCAGACCACATGTGAACACTTGTGATTCGTATGGTTGGGCATAGGGGTACCTTGCCACTCATCATTGGCACCATTGCTGTTGACCTTTTAGTTCTTATGTGCACTATCTAGGACTAGTGAAAAATTATTCAAATCATTAAAATGAACCTTAGAGTCATATCATACTTAAAAAATAACTACAATAATATTTTAAAGCACACTACATTTTTATTTTCTAACATAAAATGTCTTCTTCTCACAAGAGTGATTCTCCACCTAAGTCTAACAAAGTACATCAGTCGATGCCTCAATAATACCTAGTGGTATATGCTCATCTTAATGAGTATGTACCCAATTTCACCTTCACCCTACATTAGGATGAATAGATATAGTGGCATGACGTGGAGGGAAACATCATGTTGCTATCCAATTAATCTATTCTTGCAATGCTCCAATAAATGCTTATATGATGGGGTCTCCAAGAACTTCATGCTAAGTACGTTATGTAAGATAGTGATGCCAAGGATTATCATCCCACTAAGGCACAACATCTAAGGGATCGACAGCTAGAACAACATCATGAATTTGTGAAGGGAAAAGGATTTAATGATTCTCCATTCCTACTACACCAAAAAGATGGTATTCTTTGGGGGTTTTCCATTCAATGAAATCCCTCTCTTTGACTTTGATGAAGAAGGTCAAAACTAGAACTTGCAGTCCATGATTCACAATCTTGGTTCTGGTAATGGATCTAATGACAAAGAAGGATACAAAGATGCAAGTCAAGGCAGAGATGCAAATAAGAAAAAAGATCATGATTTTGGTCACAATCACCGAAGAGGTGGTACAAGCACCATGATGGTGCTATTCCTCCGTCCTCTTTACCTTCATCATTATCCTCTTCTTCTTCTAGCTCTAATCACAACCACAAGGAGTGCAACCATGATGGAGGTGACTGAAAAGACCAAAATTATCAAAGGCACCATTAGGTGGGCCAAGACCAAGGGCACAACCATTCAAGAGAGATGTGACACTATGAATGAAGGGGTAGTAGAGGGCATCGTAGGCACCAAAATCATGGCCTCAATGAGCCTTTGCTTACTACCAGGAGTATGCTAAACATGGAAGAGGCTATACAAATTCCAACAAGGCATGTAAAGGATAGTCAAATAAAGAGGCTAGATATGAATAATATCCCTAGGTTCAAAAGGGGATATAGCTCAAATCTGCAAAATCATCTCCAAGCTTTTCAAGATGCATGTGCCAGCAAAACATAGAAAATGAGTGGTAAGAGCTTAAGTTGTTTCCAAAGACACTCATTAAAGAAGTAGAAAATTAGTATTGGTCCTTAGAACTAGAATCTATTCGGAAATGGAGTATAATGCTTGAATTTTTCAATGAAAAATACCAAACATACTCCTAAGTGTCCAACTTGAGGAGGCAAATCCAAGAATGAAAAAAAGGAACATGTGAAACCTTGGATGCCACCATTAGCCAATACTATTCCTTAATGCACAGATGTCCTAGCCATGATTATTCTCAACTGGATCAACTACACCACATTGTAGATAGGCTTTAATCTAAAATGAGGAGAATCCTTAGCATCTATGCCCAAGGACAACTATTAGAATTACGCACACATTAGATCCAAAGATTGATTAAGTAGGTAGCTAAAGAGAAAAGTGAATTAAGAAAACAAGAAAGTGCAAAAGAGTATAACTGTAATCCTTCCATTTGAAAGAGGAAGGTTTGATTTTGTGATAGTGAGGAAGAATTAGCACTTGATGAGGAGGTGAATAGGAAAGCCTTGCTAGTTCAAAAATTTCAATCTAAAATGACAACCAAGATTGATTAGTTATGGGACTCCATGGATAGAAAACTTCAAGCTATGCTAAAAATTGTTGAAGAGTCCAAAGAACAAGGTAGTAATTGTGACTTTAGGAGGTGCAAGGAAGCTAAATGTTCCTATCAAAGAGGTAAGGACAAGATTGCTGCAATAGAGGAAGTTGCAGGAAGTGAATCAAACGATGATGATGGGTGTGACATCTACCATTATGAACATCCTAAAGGATGTTGTCCTATTTTGTCACACTTATAGGAATCTGGGGTGTATGCCTTGAATCCATAACTAGCACAAAGGAAAACATTTAGAAGATTGTCTTATCCTTTCTAGGCAGTTCCACCTGCCACAATAGTATTATCCAAGTGGAACTCGATTGCAACTATATGAATAGTATCAACAGTGGTAGCAACTATAGTCATGGGTGCTGGCACCACCAAGATAGCAATACCCTTACAGACAACTTGATCCATATGAGTATGACATTCAATAACCTTTGTCTCCACGTGAATCCTCTAGTCATGTTTCTACTTTCCAATCTTACTACAACCCTTATGATTATTATCAAAATCATTCTCCACATGTAAGAAGGAATACCACCTTTTACCCTTATCCTTCTCCTATTCCTACGCATCTTCCTCCATCCTCCACAAAGCTATTACTTGCTGCACCTATGCAAGGTGAACTCCTAGCTCAACTGTAATAACGCAATGGCACCAGGGATGTTAATCTACAATCGATTCATCAACCAAGTGGTTCGGATACTTGATAAAAGAAAATACCTTTTTCCTAACCCAAAAGTCCACCTAAGCCCTTAAATACACCATGGTTGACAACCTTGTTCCTTCGTCTTCCTCTGTATCAAATTCCTTCAATTTTCCTTCAAACCAAACATTACTGGATCTGACTAGATCTGTGTTGGCAAGCTTCCTAGGAAGTTAGTAGATCTTGAAAAGTCCTCTTATTTATTTGTAGATTGTTGTAAATAAATCATGCAAAGCTCTTCTTGACTCATGTTCTGGTGGCAACCTAATTTATCATGAGATGTATATTGCATGGAACCTACCTCCTCTCAAGAAGAGCAATATCATATTAGAATTGGCAGACCAGTCCATCACTATTTTATTGTGACTAGTGGAAGACATTGCAACCACTATCTATGGGTGGTCTTATCCTATTGATTTCCTAGTGATCAAGGTGAAGAACTATAAAGAGAACTTTCCAATCATCATGGGAAGGGCATGGCTAAGAATTGTTGATGTGAGAATGGACATCAGAAATCTTTCCCTAGAAATATCTAAAGAAAATGCATTCAGGAAGATTGAGAAGAAGTGAGTTCCATGCATTACGTACAACGATATGGGGTACAATTGTATGCAGAAACTCTAGCTAGTGAAATGAGCATCCATCTTTGCATGCAAGCAGTGTGCACCAGAAGCTGATATTCAAAGGTGTCTATATGTAGTAGCCACAAAACAAGAGGGTACCTAGTGGCTAACTACTAATTTTAAGGGTAGCACACTTTACATGGAACCAACTGAGAGCCTGACATGCACATATGTCACAGGCATGGATAAACTAGAGTGAGTTCATTGTCAACTCTTTGATGATGCAAATGATGATACCTATTGGGGAGAGTTGGAAATTCCTAAAAATTTCAAGCAAGAGCCCATTGAACCAAAACCTCTATCGGTTAGCATGGACTATGTATTTTTGAAGAATGTAAAGCTAATCATAACCAATGCAAATATAAAAAAAAGATGTTGTTGAATGTGGTTTAAAAATGGTCAGCAGCCTTTGTCTGGTCATATCTAGAACTCACAGGGATTAATCTTAGGATATGTTAGCATCACATCTACACCAACCCAGTCATGAAGCCAAAGAGACAACCACAAAGGTGATTAAACCCCAAAATGAAGTGGATCATCAAGGAGGAAATCAAACAACTCCTCAAGACATGGTTTATTTATCCCATTATGGATAGCAAGTGGGTTAGTCCACTTGTTATTGTGCCCAAGAAAGATGAAAAGTGGTGGGTCTACATCAATTTTTGATTGTTGAATATGGAAACACTCAAGGACCACTTTCCATTTTCATTCATTGATTAGGTGTTAGACATAATATCTGAGCATTGTTATTACAGTTTTCTAGATGGTTATAATGGCTATAACCAAATCTAGATCGCGTTGGAGGACTAAGCCAAAACAACATTCACAAGTCTCTGGGGGACTTTTGCATATCACAAGATGCCTTTTGGTCTATGCAATGCCCCTGCTACATTCCAACACCTAGTCCTTAACATTTTTCAATAGAAAATTAGTAGTGGTGTGGAAGTCTTCATGGATGACTTCTCCACTTATGGAGCTACATTTGAGCAAGCCCTGGACTGCCTTGAGTAAGTACTACAATGATGTGTTGAGATAGACATCAGGCTCAACTAGCAAAAGAGTCAGCTAATGGTCTAGGAAGGCATTGTATTAGGGCATAGAATATCACATGCAGGAATTAAGGTTGACCCTAAAAAAATAAGGATCATCCAAGGAATAACCTTCGAATTAGAAATTGTCAAAAATGTTTGGTCATTCCTTGGACATACTAGCTACCACCGATGATTCATAGAGAATTTTTCTAAGATTGCAAAACCATTGGTGGAGAATTACTCTAAGATCTTTAGTTAATTTATGTCTTGCGAAGGATTTGATCTCATCATTTAAAAACATTAATATTTTTGTTTTGTTACATCTATGAATCTTTTAGTTATCTTTAATTAACTTACCTTTTATTTTTATAGTCTTCCTTTTTGAAAATATACCTCTTTTGAATTCTCATTTTAGGTATCTATTAACATCTTTTGTTAAAAATTTTTTATTGAACGTTTGGAATTGGATGCTATTGATTTCTTAGTGTTTCTTGCTAAGAACAAGTTAATGGAAGGTCACACATGTTGTGAACTAAAGGATGGAAGTTTTGGAAAAATCTTGCATTTTAATACACTTGCTCAAGGTTGTTTTCTATTTCTTTTCCTATGCAAATTGGTTCTTTTCTTATACTTATTATATTTTTATTGAACTTTTGTATTTATCATTAATGTGATTTTGAAGATAATTCATTGTAACTTATTATTACTATATTGGCTTGAAGTTTATAATCTAGTAATTAATCATGAGTTCTCATTTCTCTCTTGCATTGATTACTCTTACTCATCGGTTATTTCTTCCTCTCTTGTGGTGATCTAATTCCTTGATGTCCAACTGGTGTGTGTGTAGCCTAATCTTCATTGCAACTTGGTTTGTTGAGTTAGAGTAACCTATCCAAGCTTTACTTCCTTATGCATTTTCAATGATCAAGCATTGTTTTATTATTATCAATTCTTTTCATCCTTGTTTTTTAAGTCTTTGATGAATTGTTAACTTCTTGTTAATATTTTACAATCATTTCATTCTTTTTCCAATTTATTGAGACCTCTTGAAGGTCAAGAAGACATCTTTCCTAAATTTTGGGAGTTATAGAGAGACATCTCTCTAGTAGAGGAGACATCTCTCCAAAGTCTAGGATGTCTCCTAGAGATGTCTCACTTGCTAAGGTAGTTCCAGAAGAAGATTAAGAACTTAGAAGGAGGGATAAATAAGTTCCACTAACTTAGACCCAATTTTGCACATAGATGGATGTGGTTTCCCAATTTGGGTATGTCCACACTTGAAGAATAGAATCCTTGCATACCTTTGGACTTTATTTTTCAAAAAATGTGGTTTTAATTACACTACAACCTTTACAAAGTATGAGCTTTGCTAGGAATGTTTTCTCTCAAAAACACACCCAACCCCTCAAGGTTCCAACAAGCTCAAGAAGCCCTCAAGGCTTACAATGAGAGAATGAAAGATCAAGGAAAAAAATGAACTAAGCTTTATATTTATTTTTTTAAGCTCTAAAAAATTAATAAAAAATTCAAAAAATGATAGAGAACTAAAGTATAAAATCATATTAATAGATGTATATAATGATGACTTAATCACATGAATAGTGCTTACTTTCCCCAAATAGGTATAGTCTTCTTTTATAGCCCTGTCAACATCATATGACCATTGAAGTTCGTACAATGGCTACAAATGGCTAGTTGAGACATCTTATTAGGTTTCTTGAACTTGTAGGTGAGACATATTATAAGATTGGGACATCTTGAGTGAGACATCTAAGCTTGAATTAGGACATCTTACATAAGACATCTTGCTTGAGATGTCTTGACTTCAATTGGGGTGTCTACTATTTTCTTAGGATGTCTTGCCTAAGACTAGATCTTCTCAGCAAAGACATCTTGTTGGAGAATGAGATGTCTTGGCAAACTCCAAGACATCTTCATTAAAATTGTAGATGTCTTACTTCTTTGTGATTTCTTCCAAAACTATGATGAACTGTGTTTTGCCTAGCCCCAATATTAGGGGCCAAGATGTGATGTCACATATATAATATTACAGGATGTGTGCTAGCTTATAAATATAGCACTTGGGCACATGGTTTTGGCATAGTTTTGTCAATAGAGTAGCCAAACTCTTGTAGTTATATTTTGTAGTCTTAGAGAATAGTTAGTGAGTACCCATAATGTGGATTTGAGTTAGTTGTATGGTGTCTTATTTGAGTGGCAATGTACCTAGACACATTCCATGAATAGTAAGAAGATTAAGATTGATTCTTATTCATTGTAGCACTTTGACTTATATTAGATTTTCTTTCCATGTAATTTTCTTTTCTTGTACTTAGTTAATATTTACATTTTCATACATATTAATGAATTGGCAGAATAAGTGTGACTAGTTTTAAGCATAAACACGTATTTACTTAGTAATCCCAGTAATGGATACGTGGGTTCAGGACATGTACGGCAAGCTGGGAGTAGACACACATCACCCATAGGCTAGTTTAGACTTTACTTTCCATTGTTAATTAGATTAAATAATTAATTTCTCTATTACCATTAGGAGTAGCTTAGGAACAACCAACATCAATTATCATATGCCTCACTTTGGACTAAATAATACATGACAAAGCTACCACTTGTCCAAGTGGAAAGATAGCAAACTATGATCAAGACATAACAATGTAAATGCACAACTAGTCCCATCCATGGAATTTGACCAAATTGTGTGTGAATTCTTATGATTTGTATGGTTGGGTGTAGGGGTACCTTCGCTCATCAAATTGTACATTCCTTATTGGATTTTAGCACTCTAATTTGTCCATTCATGCTTTTGGCTTGATCTCATTATACTATTTTCTTAGTCCTCCAAGATCTTACAAGTACACTTAGAAGTTCGCCATTTTCCAAGATTTTGACATACCAAAAGATCAACAATCTCCCCCTTTTTGGTGATGTCAAAAACTTGAGAAAATGGCTTAGCATAACAGCAAGCATATAATAAGTAAATAAGGAAATGAACATATATTTCTTTTCCTTTTAAAGCATCAACAAAATGAATTTTCCTTGTGAAACTCCCCTTAAATATGAGGTCCATTTTTTGGTTTTTATCTAAAGAGACTATGCATCTTATCTAATAAGATAGGATCCTATCTCCATGTCTTTATAGAGAGAAGTAAGTCTTCATTCATCAAGAGGCTTTGTGAAGGTATTAGCAAGTTGACCATCAATCCCAATATATTCTAACTTAACATGCCCAAGTTAAGTATGTCCTCTTATGAAGTGATGTCAAATTCTGATATGCTTTGCATGAGAGTGTTGAACTATATTTTTGTTCATTCTAATAGTACTATTGTTGTTACAAAAAATATGTGTGTATTTTGATTTTATCCCTAGATCCTTAAGTGTTTCTTTGAATCACATAATTTGTGCACACTAACTTCTAGCTAAAATATATTCTACTTCCACTATAGAAGGACTATAGAGGTTTTATTCTTAGTTGCCTAAGAGACAAGACTCTTTTCTAGAAAGAAATAGTTCACACTTGTGCTTTAATGATCATTTAAATAGTCTAACTAGTCTACATCATAATACCTAGTGATGAGCTGCGATATTGCATCAGTCGCGATATCGCGTCGGCCCCTACAATATCGCATACGCGATATTGCAGCCTGTCGCCAATTCTATAAATAAGAGTGGCTTTCCCTTGTTCACTAATCTAGATCTAGACCTTTAGCTAAACTCTGGCAGTTTTACCATTCCAGAGATATAATAATTTCCATGTGCCCCTAGTAGGAGTCTTAAAGTGAATGGATCTTTATTCGAGTAAATTGTACCTGAGCACACATTTGTGTACGACAATAAAGACAAACTTTATGATAAACCTTCAAGTGCATGGACTAAGCCAAATAGGATTTAATTACTATTAAATGTTTAACTACTTTCCTAGTTAATTAAATCTCTCTCAACCCTCAACTCTCCTAGTTAAGTGCATTCAGTATGACCGATTTGAGCACGTGTGCAAGGCTTGGTAACCCAGTAACGAATAGCATTTGGTAATCCCAGTAGTGTTGCACTGGTTCAGGGTGTGTACAGTAAGTGGGAAAGGATACTGGTGCTAGGGCAATTAGAACTTAGTTAGTGAAAGTTAGTCACTTAGTCTCTTCACCCTTTACCTCATTTGCATAGGTGTTAAAAATAGAAAAGACATAAAAATCACATACCTCAGGCTTACTTAACCATACAACCGTGACAATACAAGTTTGGGAAGACAACGATTGATTAACCTTAAGTGTTCCATAAGGCAAATAAGCACTTAGTCCTTGGAGTTCAACTGGATCATGCGTGAGACACTCGTATTCATATGGTTGAGTGTAGGGGTACCTCGCCACTCATCACCTAGCAAGATCAAGTGTGGTGTCCTTTGGACACCAAAGTTCCTACTCATTAGTATCTTTAAGATAATGAAAAATTCTCTTAATAACTTTTAAATGAGATTATTTAGGATTGGCTTGATACTTGGTACAATTTCCAATACTTAGAGCTATATCATGTCTACTAGTAGTTAAATATAGTAGACCACCAATCATACCTCTATATAGTTTGAGATTAACAAATTTCCCTTGTTCATATTTGCTCAGCTTGAAGTGTTTAGCCATTGGTGTTGTCTTACCTTTCATATTAGCCAAATTGAATCTTTTTAAAAAATCTTTGATGTATTTTTTCTAACAAATAAAGGTCCCACCTTTAGTTTGACTAATTTAAAATCCAAGAAAGTTATTGTGTTCTTCCATCAAGTTCATTTCAAATTCTATTTGCATAAGATCTGAAAACTTCTTGCATAGAATTTTATTAGTAGCTCCAAATATAATATCACCAATATAAATTTGAAGAATAAGTAAATATTTACCATCACATTTTAAAAACAAAGTAACATTAGCCTTACCTCTCACAAAATCATTTGACATGAGATGTTGTGAAAGTCTATCATACCATTTTTCCACAATAGAAACATACCATTTTCTTTAGTTTAGATAAATAGTCAAAACTGGAAGAGTATTTCTCATGTCCATAAAACCTGATGATGCTTTGATGTGAGGAAGTCTTCAATCTTAATCCATCTCCTTGTTTTCTATGAGTTTTTCATTGCTAAGTTTTATATATGATAATTCCTTGTTAGTCTACTTAAGAACCACTCTTAGCTTTTGGATATCAGCTATTAGGTTTGATCTCTCCTTCTTAAGATTAGAGCATTCACTATGAATTTCAGCAATTTCTTCTTCCTTAATATGTAAAATCCTCTTCATTTTGATATAGAAAATTTAAAAGAAGTTTATCTTATTACAAAGTAACTCATATCTTTCTTCCAAAGTTTTCTCACCTTGTTTAGCTTAATCATCACAAATTGGACCATCAATGAGTTCTTGATTTGCCAAGGCTATACAAAAAAGATGTGAATCTTTGGAGCTATCATTAAGTTCATCATCCAAATTTGAATATATGTTCCTCTTTCTCCTTTCTTCAATAGGCTCTTTCTTTCATAACCTACAAGCACTAGGGCATTTAGAGGCCATATGGTTTCTTCCACCACATATCCAACATTCTATAGAAGAGATATCAAGATTAGAAATTTTAGATTGCTTACCTCTTATCTTACCTTTGCTATCCAATTGATAAAAGCTTTTTTCTTTCCTTGTTAGAAGCCTTTTTATTCTTCTATAAGAAGAGCTAGTTTATCATCACTGTTTGCTTCACTATTTGATATCTCCTTTTCTTTTGATGAGCTATTAAGATCAATGGGTTTCTCCTTGATAGCACCTTCATTGATGAGATTCATTTCATATGCTACAAGTGCAATTTGAAATTCTTTAAATTTCAAAACAAAGAAATCCCTATTTTCTTCCATAGCAATGATTTTGACTCTAAATTTAGAAACTAGAGTTCTAATTATTTTAATAATAATTTCACTCTATGATAACTCTTTCCCTGTACCTCTAATGGAAACTACAATATCATTGGCCCTAGAGAAATAATCTTTAATCTTTTCACATTCTTTAATTTTCAGCTTATTATATTTAGATTGCAAGACTTATATTGCTTCACCACTTTAGCAAGTTGACCATCTGTCCCAAACTTAACATTCCCAAGTTAAGTATGTTCTCTTATGAAGTGATGCTGAATTTCAATATGCTTTGTATGAGAGTGTTGAACTATATTTTTGTTCATTATAATAGCACTATTGTTGTTACAAAAAATAGTTGTGTATTCTAATTTGATCCCTAGATCCTTAAGTATTTCTTTCATCCACATAATTTGTGCATACTAACTTATAATTAAAATATATTCTACTTCCACTGTAGAAAGCACTGTAGAGGTTTGCTTCTTAGTTGCCTAAGAGACAAGACTCTTTTCTAGAAAGAAACAGTTCACACTTGTGCTTTAATGATCATCTAAATAGTTTTCCCAATCTGCATCACAATACCCAGCAAGATCAAGTGTGGAGTCCTTTGGACACCAAAGTTCCTAGTCATTAGTATCTTTTATATATTGAAAATTTTTCTTAACAACTTTTAAATGAGATTATTTAGGATTGGCTTGACACTTGATGCAATTTCCAATACTTAGAGCTATATCAAGTCTACTAGTATTTAAATATAGTAGACCACCAATCATACCTCTATATAGTTTGAGATCAACAAATTTCCCTTGTTCATATTTGCTCAGCTTGAAGTGTTCAGCCATTAGTGTAGTATTAGCTTTCACATCAACCAAATTGAATCTATGTAAAAAATATTTGATGTATTTTGTTTGAAAAATAAAGATCCCACCTTTAGTTTGACTAATTTGAAATTCAAGAAAGCTATTGTGTTCTCCCATCAAGCTCATTTCAAATTTTGTTTGAATAAGATCTGAAAACTTCTTACATAGAATTTTATTAGTAGCTTCAAATATAATATCATTGACATAAATTTGGAGAATAAGTAAATCTTTACCATCATATTTTAAAAACAAAGTAACATTATCCTTACCTCTTACAAAATCATTTGACATGAGATGTTATGAAAGTCTATCATACCAAGCTCTAGACGCTCATTTGAGTCCATAGAGAGCCTTTTTTAGCTTGAAAACATAATCTAGATGAATATGGTCTATAAATCCTCAAGTTACTCCACATACACTCCCTCTTAAATGGTACCATTTAAAAAGGAACTTTTGACATTCATTTGATACAATTTTATTACATTGACACTAGAAAAAGCTAGAATAAGTTTGATTGACTCAAGTCTAGCTACTGGAGCAAACGTTTTGTTTAAACTAATGTCCTCTTGTTTATTGTATCCTTTAGCAACCACTTTGACTTTATTTTTGACAATGTTTCCATTTTCATTTGTCTTTTTTCTAAAAACCCAATTTTTTCTAATAATTTGATTGTTGTTAGGTTTAGGAGTTAATTCCCATACATTGTTTCTGATAAATTGATTTACCTCTTCTTTTATAGCTAAAATCCATCCTTCCTCCTTTTCTACCTCTTTAAAGTTTTTGGGCTTAATTTGTGAAAGATAGGTAGCATATGCACATATCTCTTTTGTTTGACTCCTAGTGTTTATTTTCCCTTCTACTTATCCAATAACATTGTTTAGAAATGTGATCTTCAGAGTCTAGACATTTTGGGCTAAGTTGGAGAGGTATCTTCATGTTCACTTTTTATTTTGAATTATTTTTCAATTTGTGTATGGAAAGTGTGAGATATATTTTGAATAGGAACTTCTTCATCATTAGAGTGTAAACTAGAACCATCCTTATCATCTCCTTTCACATTTATAGTTTCCCTAATAGTGTTGGTTCTTTTGTTGAACATCATGTATGCCCCACTACCTATAGAGTATCCTAGAAAAATCTCTTCATTAGTCTTTGATGAGACGTGATATTGCATGTGTCGTGGCCATCACGATATCGCATCATCCCCTACAATATCGGGTACGTGATATCGCGGTCCGCCGCCAAATCTATAAATAAGAGGCGACACTCCATTCATTTCTCATCCTAAGCTTAAAATAGGGAAACTCTAGTAGTTTGATCACTCCAAAGATAGAATATTTTCCATGTGCCCGCAGTAGGAGTCCCTAAGTGTTCCATGGGACGTTTAGGCATTTAGTCTATGGAGTTCGACCAGATCACGTGTGCTACGCTCGTTTCGTATGGTTGAGTGTAGGGGTACCTCGCCACTCATCATTGGCGCCATTGCCGGGGACTAAGTGTTTGTGCACCAAATAGAATATAAGGGATATCACTCACATCATTGTGAGCCTTAACGAAACTTCGGGTTAATCAAAAGATAAAAATTTATATAACAGTGAATTAGCACACCAATAACAATGCCTTCTTCTCATAAGAGCAACTCATCACCTAAGGACCAGACACGAGACAGTCGGCAAGATAAAACACATAACCAAAATCAGCCAAGTCCTAAACAATATAAGATGACATATACTCATCCCGATGAGTATATTCCTAATTTTACTTTTATTTTTCATTAGGACAAATAGTTGCGGTGGAGAGATTTGCAAGGTAACATTGTGTTACTCCCAGATCGATCAATCTCTCACATGCTTTTCCATGCCTTGGCACAGATAGGCATGACTGAACTATACACTGAATACGTTACAGAAGATTTTGACATGAGGGATTATTATCCCACAAATGCCCAACGTATGAGAGACTTAAGGCAGGAGATCAACATACTTTTCTGAAGGGCAAAGCCCTGCATGTCCTTAGCGAAATAGGAGATGAGGAACCCCTTATCATGGGTTCTTTAGCTAAAGATGTTCCCCCTCCTAACGATGATGAGGAGGTTGGGTATCAGAACCTACGATCAATGATACATAACACTGGTTCTAATGCTCGTGAACACCAGCTGTTCACAGAGGGAACAACCACTCATGCTAAGGATGGGCACTTAGATCGTCACCACGATCAGGGCCGTAGCAGCCAAAGAGAAGGCAAGAAACATCGTCATGGTGATGGTTCCCCTTCTTTTTCCCCTTCTTCACATCACTCACCCTCTCCTTCCACATCTGGGTGCAACCACCATGAACATAAAGGTGAGGATAAATGTAAAAAGGATGAAAGACCTTGACGGGAAAGTTGAGAGAGAGGACAAGGGCAAGGACGTAGGAAGAGTAGGGAACAACGCAGACATCACATGCGTCATGAAAGAGACGATCATGACGAGCCCCTACTTGCAACCCAAAGTATGCTTGACATAACAGAGGCAGTTATGATTCCCACAAGGCATTTAAAGGATAGCCAGATCAAGCGTTTAGACATGAATAACATCCCACAATTTGAAGGAGGATATAATGCTGATCCACAAAATCATTTACAGGCATTCCACAATGCCTGTGCCTTGCAGAATATAGAAAATGAGTGGAAAAAACTTAAGTTGTTTCCAAGGACACTCACTAAAGAGGCAGAGAGCTGGTACTGGTCCTTAGAACCGAAAACCATCAGGAGGTGGAGTACAATGCTAGAATTGTTCAACGAAAAGTTTCAAACGTACTCCAGAGTGTCCAATTTGCATAAGCAGATCCAAGGCTAGAAGAAAGGTACACACAAACCCTTGGATGCTTCCATGACTCGCTATTATACATTGTTACATCGTTGCCCAGGCCATGGGTATGCTCAGCGGGATCAACTTCGTCACATCGTGGATGAGCTAAGGAATGAAACTAGAAGAACCCTTGGAACTTATGCCCAAGGGAGACTCTCATAACTTAGAGCCCATGAAGTACGTAGCTTGTTGGAGCAAGTAGCAAAAGAAGAAGATGAGCTACGCAAAAGGGAAAGTGTGGAAGAGTACAACCGCGATCCCCCCCTTCGAAAGAAGGGAGTGAAATTTTGTGATGAAGAGGATGAGTCACCAATCGAAGAGTTGGTGAATCAGAAAACTTTTCCAATTCAAAAATTAACAACCAAGGTATCGGCCAAAGTAGACCAAATGTGGGATTCCTTAGACTCAAGAATTGAAATAGTCTTGAAAATTGAAATGAAGAATCACTAACTTCGATGTGGTTGTGGATTCAGATTCAGACGATGATGGTGGATGTGAGATCTACCATTATGACCATCCTAAGGGATGTTGCCCCATCATCTCACATCTACAGGAGTCTAGGGTGTATGCGCTTAATCCAAGACTCAACCAACGGCAAACACCCCGCAAGTTACCTTATCCACAAGGTAACCCAAGGTAGTTCCACCAACCCTTAAC
>MNCI01034416.1:80072-98286 GCA_015680685.1 Gnetum montanum | reverse complement strand
GGACTTCCCAATTATAATGGGAAGGGCATGGCTTAGTACAGTAGACGCATGCCTTAGGATCTGCGATCTTTCCTTAGAAATCTCTAAGATAAACATTTGTGGAAAGATCGAGAAGAGGAAAGTTCCATGCATCACATACAGTGATTCAACGGGTGATGACATGGAGGAAATGCCTCCATGCAACAAGTTTGCCCTTGAAACTTTGAAACAAAGATGCATGTATGTAGCAACCACAAAAGTAGTAGACATCCTGTGGTTGACAGCTAGAAGGAGCAGAAAAATGTGCATGGAACGAACTGAGGAAACCCATGCCAACAACGAAGGCATAGACACATTGGAATATGAGCATCACCATCTTCCATCCCTTAATCTAAGATCATCAATTGGGAGAAGTTGGGCACTTTTACGAAATTCAAACAGACGTTCATTATTTCCGATCTATCCCTTACAACTCAGTAATGGAGGAGATGGCCACCTATGCTAATCATATGGGGCCCTTAGTTCTTTTAAGTTTTTGTTTTACAATGTTTTTTTTACATGTTTTTGTTTTACACATTTTTGTTTTACAAATTTCAGTAACTTTTCTAATTTTTGTTTTACAAATTTCTTTAACTTTTCTTATTTTTGTTTTACAAATTTCTTTAACTTTTCTAGTTTTTGTTTTACAACATCGTTATACTTTCTCCATTTTTTGTGTGTATGTGTGTGTTCCACCCTGTAAGTTTGTCACCTAATAAGTGTTCGGAATGATGGTATGAACTATTTTCATATTGATTGCTAATGTTTGGTTTTTACCTTTAAGTCACAATGTTGATACTAAGGTATGTTTCTGTTGATATAGCAGGCAATGAGACCACTTCATCCATCCATCCACCAATTTCTATGGTCTCTCTTGGCTTGGACATGTACAGTCCCCTTCTAATAAGAACTTAAACAAATCGANTTATTCATCTAAGGGGTGTGCTTTGAATTCTCACTTTTTTTTGTTTGTTTTTTGTTTTTGTNNNNACAAGCACTGGTTATGGAACCAAAAGTGTTCCCTCTAACTCAGGCCCTTCTCGCTTCCCATTCTCTTCTTTGTTTTGTCGGAATGGTGGTGGCTCTTCGAGGATGCATTCTTGTTACTTCAAGAGGATGGTTCGGCCGAATGCATTGATGCGAAGTCACTGGATGTGGTTGGTTTAAGGCCGGAGTTGGAATCAGACTTGCTAAGTCACATTAATCATAAGACACACAAGGGGCTGTACACCACCTTGTTCTTGGGATTTCATTCCATTCTCTTCTCTCCATCCTTCTCTCCATTGTTCACCTCATTGTCGATTGTATCATTAGTGTATATATTTTGGTTGATGCATTATTTTCTTTTAGGTCAATTCTTGCGGTTAAGACTTTAACTCTTGTTCCAAAGGACATTCCCGGAGCCTACGGACTTCAACTCTTGTTCCAAAAAATCAGGACATTAAGGGCATGAGCCTGCTTTGGGGAGGACCCACTGACATTCCTATTTGGCGCAATTGTTAAATTCTTTCCCTTAACATTTTGCAATTCATTTTATTTTGTTCATTACCATATGGATATCCATTTCATTGATGCCATAGTTGTTCCTTTTTACCTATCTTTCTTACTCCTTTTCTTTCTCCATTCTAATGCTATTGGAGGTTCACGATTAGTCATGGGGGTACGGGGCCTGATTTTTTCAATTTTCTCCTAGCCCCAAAATTTTTGAGTTTCTTCCTAACCCCTACACCTTTGGTAGTCATCAGTAACATATTCCCAGATCCATATCAGCCATACCACAACCTAGCCAATGGACTTACACCGCAACAAGGTATTAATTACATGATGATTCAATTACCCTTGCTAATATAAGATTGTGTTGTGTGTGCAAATGGTGACCATGCAATAACGGATTAGATCTGGAGAAAACACTTGGAATGGAGCAGTGTTGAAGCAATTATGCAAGGAGCAAGATCAATGGTGCACTTACAGATGGGCAATGAAGGTGCAATCTTGGCATTGGCAGCAGCAACACTTCTTTCTCTCTCTTTTTCTCAGTTGCCAACAAAGGCTTGATGTCATTGTAATAAGGTGTTCACCCTTGTTGTCATGAACACCAATTTTGTCAAGTCTTGTAATGATGATCTGTTCACATGTCATCCCATTAGTTCCATTTCCCTCAATAATTCCATACCTTCCCGATATTATTGTAAGGAACTCGAGGATGAGTTTTCATTCAATCATGGGGGTATGATGAGACGCAATATTGTGGCCATCACAATATCGCATCCCATGCGATATCGCGTACGCGATATCGCTGTCCGCCGCCAAATCAATAAATAAGAGACGACACTCCCTTCATTTCTCATCCTAGGCTTAAAGTAGGGAAACTCTAGCAGTTTGATCACTCCAGAGATAGAATATTTTCCATGTGTCCGCAGTAGGAGTCCCCAAGTGTTCCATGGGGCGTTTAGGCATTTAGTCTGCGGAGTTTGACCAAATCGCACATGCTACGCTTGTTTCGTATGGTTGAGTGTAGGGGTACCTCGCCACTCATCAGTCTTGAAATAAAAATTTCTCATAGCATCTTTATCATTTAAAATATATCATTTTTCACCAAAAATATGGAAATAACTAACTAAAGGCTTCCTACATGTCTAAAGTTCATATGGAGTTTTGGTGGTGTATCTTCTTACCAAAACTCTATTGGAGACATAGCATATTCCATTGATTACCTTAGTCCAAAAATGGCATGGAATGTTGCTATTGTTCAAAATAATTCTTTTCATTTTATTTAGAATTTTTTTCTTCTCTTCTACAACTCCATTGTGTTGAGGGGTCCTAGGAGTAGAAAATTTATGTAGAATATCATCTAACTAACAATATTCTTCAAATTTGACATTTTTGAATTCTTCTCCATTTTCACTTCTAATGGTTTTGATAGCATTTTCATTTTCATTTTGTATCTGATTACAAATTCTCAAAAGCTTTATCTTAGTGATATAAAAAAGAAACCCACATAAAGCGAGAAAAATAATCAACAATGGTTAAATGATACCTTTTATTTCCCAAACTAAGAGTGTTAGAGGGACCAAGCAAGTTCATATTGAGCAATTATAAAGAACATGAGGTGGATATGCAATTCTTCTTACCAAATCTTACTAATGTTTGTTTCCATTTTGACAGGCTTTACAAGTATTTAGGGAAAAGTCCTTTAGTTTGGGTAGCCCATGAACCATATCTTTGGAGACAAGGGTTTGAAATATGTCTTTGTTGATGTGGCCCAATTTCCTCTACCAAATATGAACATCACCTATATTGCTAATCAAGCACTTAGTTTTAAGGTTAGAAATATCTCCAAAAATAGTAGTATAAACATTTTCTTTTCTATTTCCTTCTATAATAACTTTTCCAGAATAAGGGTCTCTTACTCTACATATATCCTTGGAAAAGGTAACATTAAAATTTGAATCACAAAGTTGACTTACACTAAAAGGACTGTGTTTAAGGCCTCAACATAAAACACTTATTTAATGATAGATTGATCCCTACCTCCAATGGTACCAATACCTTTAATTTGAGCTTCCACATCATCTCCAAAGGTGATTGTTCCATAGTTTTATTTTGAGAATTGTATAAATCGAGATTTATCACTTGCCATATGTCTTGAACATCCATTGTGGATGTGCCAAGTGCTCCTTTTTATAGTAAAGAAAGCAACTTAATAAAGCATTCCTTTTTCAAAACTATTCTCATTTAGTCTCCAAATTTTCTTTTCCTACAACACACATTTTCTAGTCTATTTTCAAAAAGACTAATTATAGTGATCCAACCATAAATAAAAAAAATACAAAATATGTTCAATTTTTCCACAATAGAAACATACCATTTTCTTTAGCTTAGATAAATAATAAAAAATGGAAGAGTATTTCTTCATGTTCATAAAACCTAATGATGCTTTGATGTGAGGAAGCGTTCAATCTTAATCCATCTCCTTGTTTTTTGTGAGTTTTTCATTGCTAAGTTTTACATATGATAATTCCTTGTTAGTCTACTTAAGAACCACTCTTAGCTTTTGGATCTCAGCTATTAGGTTTGAGCTCTCCTTCTTAAGATTAGAGCATTCACTATGAAGTTTAGCTATTTCTTCTTCCTTAATATGTAAAGTCGTCTTGATTTTGATACATAAATTTTGAAAGAATATTATCTTATTGCAAAGTAACTCATATCTTTCTTCCAAAGTTTTCACACCTTGTTTAACTTCATCATCACAAATTGGACCATCAATGAGTTCTTGATTTGCCAAGGCTATACACAAAAGATGTGAATTTTTGGATTTATAATTAGGTTCATCATCCAAATTGAATATATGTTCCTCTTTCTCCTTTCTTCAATAGACTCTTTCTTTCATAACCTACAAGCACTAGGGCATTTAGTGGCCATATGGCCTCTTCCACCACATATCCAACATTCTATAGAAGAGATATCAAGATTAGAAATTTTGGATTGCTTACCTCTTATCTTACCTTTGTTGTCCAATTGATAAAAGCTTTTTTCCTTTCTTGTTAGAAGCCTTTTTACTCTTCTTATAAGAAGAGCTAGTTTATCATCATTGTTTGCTTCACTATTTGATATCTCCTTTTCTTTTGATGAGATATTAAGATCAATGGGTTTCTCCTTGATAGAACCTTCATTGATGAGATTCATTTCATATGCTACAAGTGTAGTTTGCAATTCTTCAAATTTTAGAACGAAGAAATCCCTATTTTCTTTCATAGTAGTGATTTTAAGTCTAAATTTAGAGAGTATAGTTCTAATCATTTTAATAATAATTTCGCTCTATGGTAACTCTTTCCCTATACCTCTAATGGTAGCTACAATATCATTGGCCCTAGAGAAATAATCTTTAATCTTTTCACCTTCTTTAATTTTCAGCTTATTATATTCAGATTGCAAGACTTATATTGCTTCACCACTAAGGTTCCCTCATAAGTGACTTCTAAAACTTTTCAAGTTTGTTTAGCAGTTTTACATCCAAATCTTCTATTGAATTCAAGCTTACTAAGAGTGTACTAAAGATAGTTCCAAGCCTTTGAATCAAACATAAAGTTTTTATTATCATCTAAGTAAACTTACCTCTAAGTAGTGTATTGACTATAGTGTTGTTGATGGGATGAGCATATCCTTCCACAATGTATTGTCATACTTCAAATTCCATGGATTCAAAGAATCCTTGCATCTGTGCCTTCCAATATGCAAAGTCAATCCCATTCAATATTGATGGTTTGGTGTAAGATGTTCCCTCTATAGTTATCTCCTTAGTTTTTACACTCAATCTGGAAGTACCATGCTCTAATACCACTTGAATTTTGAGAACTTAGAAGGGGGGTTGAATAAGTTCCACCAAATTAGATCCAATTTTTCACACAGATGTACATGGTTCTCCACCTTATGTACATCCACACTTTGAGGGTAGAATTCTTGCACATATTCAAACTTTGTTTCTCAAAAAATGTGGTTTCAAGGACACCATAACCTTTACAAAGTATGAGCTCCACTAGGGATGTTTTATCTTAGAAATACACCCAAACCCTTTAGGTTCCAACAAGCTTAATGATGCCTTCCCTCAAGAAGCACATCCAACTCCTTAGGGATTACAATGAGAGAATAGAAAGATCAAGGAAGAAAATGAACTAAGCTTCAGATTCCTTGCCTTAAGCTCTACAAAATCAATAAACAACTCAACAAATAATAAATAATTGAAGTACAAAAATATCTTAGAAGATGTATACAATGATGGCTTGATCACATGAATAGTGCTTACTATTATCAAATAAGTATAGCCTTGTCAACATCATATGATCATTGGAGTTTGTACAATGGATACAAATAGATAATTGAGACGTCTTGTATCATCTTGAGATGTCTGACTAGGTTTCTTAAACTTAGAGATGAGATGTCTCATAAGATCAGGAAGTCTTAAGTGAGATGTCTTAGCTTGAATTGGAATGTCTTACATGAAACATCTTGACTTCACTTGGGATGTTTGCTACTTTCTTGGAACATCTTGCCTAAGATTAGAGCTTCTCAATAGAGATGTCTTGTTGCAAAATGAGATGTCTTAGCAAATTCAAGGACCTCTTCTTTAGAGTTCTAGACATCTTACTTCTTTGTGATTTCTTCCAAAACTCTTCATGTATTATTGGACTTTAGCACTCTAATTTATCAATTCATGCTTTTGGCTTAGTCTCATTATACTCTCTTAATTCTACAAGATCTCATAAGCACACTTCTAAATTCTTCATTTTCCAAGGTTTTGACATACCTAAAGGTCAACATCGAAAATTGCTCAAATTGGGATCTAAAGCTTTGTTTTATGCTCAAACAGGTTTTGTTTGATCCCCAAAAATCTTAAACTTATTAAAATTTATCTAAAAATATTTGGAATTAAGTAAAACATACCATTTTTATGGTCATCTCATGGATACTATTTATCCTATTTGTTTCATATTATTTTCATGATCTTGGAATCAATTTTGACCTTTAATGTTTCATTTCTAACCTCTTAATGATGGATTTCGATGGGATTGGTGGGTAGGCATTGTGGGAAGCCTAAGTTTGCCTCTAGAACTTAAACCACATTGTCTATGATTGTGATCCTTGTATCCGGATCTATCAATGGGTAGGTATTGTTAAGGATAAGGTTGACTTCCTTACCTAATCCACATTGCCTATGATTACTCTTAGGTTATGACATTGGACAAGCATTATGAGGAAATTGTTTAGCGAAGTAGTGTTTGCTCATGTCACTTGTGAATGTCATGTGTCTGGTTTTCATAATGTAAAACTAAAGCCTAGGTAATCCATATGAGTTTTTTTCTAGGTTTAGTTCACCCAAGATCAGGTGAGATTGGTCAACTAGTCCTTGAGAAGGATCGCTAATAGCATCCAAGATAGGTGAGACCTTTGCAAACCAATAGTCCATGCGAATGATTGATTCTAGTACATTCTTTATTTGCTTATCTCTTGACGTTTTGTGAATATCATGATTTTAGACTTGGCTTTTAGTATCTAACCTCATAGATATTGATATGGCTTCTTGTGTAGCATGTGTCAATTCATCAACTTATTCCAAATGCACCAAGGTGCTTAGCTCTATTAGAAGGTTTCTAACCCTTCTTGCATGTGTAGATGCAGATTCATGTGGTAGAAGCTAGGATCTTGAGGGTAATGAAGGTGGATCTTTAGAGCCTTTCTCCATGTTTTTAGATTTTGATTATGTTGATACAATGATTATGATATATTTAAGCTTTTGTAATTTTGGATATTATGAACTCTCTTTTGAGGCTATGAACTTATTATGTTATGAGCTTTATTTATGGATCATGCTTAATGGAATTGCTACTTAAAGTACTTTAATGTGAATTATTGTTTTATCATGCATTTTGATTAAGGTTTATAATTCTTATGGTGATCTTTCTCCTTTGGTTAAAGCAATATGATGTTGCATGTCCTAGGAATAAAATTTGTGTAATTTAACTTGGTTTATCTAAGTGTAAAATTTTGGGGTGTGACAAAGACATTGTTATTCTATAATAAATCTTAGTGTCCATACCAACTCCATGCCAATGATTATTACTAGTTAAATAAGGATAAGAGGTCTTATGGGTAGCTTAACTTCATTATGTTCACTACTGATTATAATCTAGATAAGAGTAAGAAATATCAAATTTTTGGGGTTTGGGTGTTTAAGAAAGGCAAAACCCATAGCAAGGTGATGTTCTAAAAGACTTTGGCTATAGCTACTATAAGGATAACCTTGGACACTTAAAGAAAATTCTAACATTACTACAAGATAGATAAGAGTTTCCTCAAGTGATGTTGCCCTTATCTTAGCAAAGTTTCATGCAATTAATATGCCTGGTTGTGTATAGTTGGATGTTCTCAACCTGTAGTGATAGATATTCATGGAAATCACTAGGAAGGTATCTTCTTGGTTACATGGTTCATCTTTAACATGATGTACGTCTAGTGATGGTTCATGGTTCTTCTTGGATAGTGGTTTGTGGTTTGTCCTTAGATTGTAGTCAACCCTTGATCCTAATTGGTCCTTAGTCATAGTTTGCTCTAATACCACTTGTGACATCCCATTTTTGGATATCATGATAAATGTCAAATATACTTAACATTCAACATTATGTGTTATAAAAGTAATAGGAAAAATGCAAAAGGTAATGAAATGAAATTTTATTAATGTAGAAATAATGTATTTGGGTCATGCTTTGAGAGTTCTTTGGGGTTTTCTTCCTTTGACATCTATCCTTAAGGTAATCCAACACTGCCACCATGGTTAGGCCTGTACTTGACCAAAAATGATGGCCAATCACCTTCCTATCCTACTTCACCCAACACTCGTTACTCACCTTTATTGAATCTACAACTCATGGTGGCACAACTTTTAATTCTTGCTTATAAATAGCTTAGGTCAAACTCCTAAAGGTCACCTCAAAAGACATGCCCATTGTTAAAACATACTCTTTTAGGTCTTATTAAAATAATTACATCATTTGTTACAAAGTGACACCATGTTGGTTATGAAATGACTACATTTTAGGAATTAGGACATGACAGATATAATGGTCGAGTATGTGGGATATCTCATTGGAGGTTCCAAATTAAGAGTCTTACTACTAAGCTAACACAAAGTATATATGATCATTTACCCCTAAGATATATAGTCAAACTAGATTTACTTGAAACTTTTTTTTAAATAATATTTACTTCTAGATATATACTCACATTAGAATTTTATAAAATAATGAGGTGTTTACCTAGTGGTAAGATACTTGATTTGGAAGCTCTAAATCATGGGTTTGATTCTAATTAGCAATGTTGAGTTATATAAAGTTCTAATTGGACTCTAAATTTTGGGATGTAGTTATGTTTCCTTTCACATTAGAATTTTCTAATTATGTACTTCTCATTAGAATTGAACCCATAACTAAGTTTCCAAATTAAGAATCTTACCATGATAAATAATCTAAATTGAACCCATAACTTTGAGTTTCCAAATTAAGAGTCTTACCACAATAATTAAGAGATTATTGAGATGTCACTTATGTCTTTACCACAATAAAGTAGGTGTGATCCATGAGACAAAAGTGTCCTAACACAAAGCTTACTTTATTGAAATGTCAACTATACCTCATACACTAGAGGTTAGATTGAATTCAAGGTCATAAACACAAAAACCAACTACTTCATGAAGATTCTATGCAAGGTATTATAAAACGAAGCGAAGATACACTGCATTCTTCCATAACCCTGTAAGCCAAATTTCATCATCAGCTGGAATCCTGTAAATAAATCTGGTGTGCACAAAACCGGCTACTAACATTTCATGTTCTCCACATCCAACCAGACATTGGTGACCGTGCCGACAAAGAATGAATAATTAAGTATCTGTCGGAAAGAAAAACCAGGTTGGTGGGTACTAAAGGAAGCACATACCGAGTGATTCCTCGCATGTACGGTAACAAATCTGTGGTTAAAGTCGGTGAAAACACAGAACCTACTTAATGCCACTGGTTTGTGCTTCCAGTGGGTACCACATTCTTGAGCGGTTTTGGTGTTTCGCCAGTCTTGAGCACTTTTGGTTTTTCGCCCACAATAACATTTTGCATCATTGACACGCTGAATCTGTGTATATAAACCCTGTCCCATCGCATTCTGAATGACAGAGCCCGCCCAACAACATTCTGAAAAAAATTAGTCTCACAACAACATTCTTCAAAAATTTCAAGATGGATAGATGTGGCAAGAACATGAATGCAGACCAACTGAAGCTTCTAAGAGCAAAGCATCATGCTGCAGGTACGCTTCCAAGCTTTTTATTTTTTATCTGTCGTTGAAGTTGCAGGGATGCTTGATTTATTTTGAAATGCAGAGGGTGTGAAAGCAGGATTCAAGGCTGCAGCAGTTGCAGGCATTGCTACTGCTATTCCCACTGTAAGTAGATCAGTCACATCTGCTCTGTTCATCATCTGATTTAAATCTAGAAATTGTTACTGGAGCGGATTATAAAAATGAATGTTGTTGGTATGTGCAGTTAATGGGAGCCAGAGCTATTCCTTGGGCAAGAGCTAATCTCAATTACGCTGCTCAAGCCTTGATCATTTCTACAGGTACATTACTCTTTTCTTATTCCATCTGCAATTTAGGGAATGCAATCATCAATCATCAGTGGGCTGTTTGAATTTTGTTTGACATGTGACATTTTGTACAGTGAGCGGATCAGCATATTTTGTGGCAGCAGACAAGGCCATCCTGAAGTCTGCAAGGGAGCATAGTTTCTCCCAGCTGCAATTGCAAGCTGATGTCCAATCTCCATTCGCCTGATGCCTGATTATTATCTTCAAATTGTAAATGTTCTATACTGGGCAACGGCTAAATGCACAGAGAATGCTAATAGCTTGTTCAGCAGCATGATGTTTCTAAGAAGAATCCTATAAGGGGATTATTGTAGTTCTTGTTTACTTGATCCGCATCTATAATATCTAATGGTAGCAGTTTCTGCGTTTGTAGAGTTTCTTAACTCTGAGCTTTACAAGTATTAAAATATAATATCCTTCATGTTTAATATTACATTGTCTTTTAACCATGGGCATATTATTTGATTTCTACCAATTTCGTCTTTCTTAGTACCAATTTCACCTTACTGATTTTAAATTTTGTTATTACGTAAAGCAATTTCGTGGAAGTCAAATATCGAATAGGTCAAAAATCAGAAAGATTCTTACGATAACAGTTTTTCACCGGATACACTAACGTAAACCGCACTCTGTCCTGTAAAGATTTTGCAACGGCAGGTATAAAGTGCCGGCTGATCAGGCGGGGACTTTGTTAACGGTGAAAATGTTGTAGGAAAAACTTGGTAATACTTTTCTTTTTGTTTTTCAAAAGAGCAGAAAAGTGCTAAAACTATATCGCTAATCTCAAGTTTTTGTGGAAAGTTATTAGACCTATTATTTTATATTATATTTGGAAGATGTAATGTTATATTTCAAAGGACAAATTATTCTAATATATGTTTGTTCACCAAGGAGAAGTTGCAGCTCAGCTCTTTCGCCTCATTCATTTCCAACTCACATCTCAAGCATCTAAGTTCAATCTGGATACTCATCAGTTGGTTCATCTCTTGCAACCATGGGAAAGACCTGTGTGTTCCAGTAACACTCATCATCAGTAATCTCTAAGTTCAATCTGGATACTCATCAGTTGGTTCATCTCTTGCAACCATGGGAAAGACCTGTGTGTTCCAGTAACACTCATCATCAGTAATCTCTCTACAGGGAAGCTTCTCCTCTCTTTTGAGTGGAGTCATCATTGGAACTCTCTCTATCATTAATTGAGAGTTGTTTGCCTCATCTAATTCGATATCATTCTATCTAGTAATGAGTCAGTATGTGTGGACGTTTGATAGTGCCCCAATTCGAGTTTCCTCCTTTAATACTCGTTTATTTATAAGGAGTGCTCCTNTAAAGATTTTGCAACGGCAGGTATAAACTGCCGGCTGATCAGGCGCGATGAAATTGAGTAGGGAACTTTGTTAACGGTGAAAATGTTGTTGGAAAAATTTGGTAATACTTTTCTTTTTGTTTTTCAAAAGAGCAGAAAAGTGCTAAAACGATATTTGTTTACACAAAATTGATATTTGAGAATTTAATATGGAACCCCGTGAAATCAAATTGTGAAAGGAAAATTAATGTTTAAGCATTTCTAGATTATTAGCCCAGCTTATTTTTTTGGTTATCTGCAAACTGGACATTATTGTTCTTTTGTATCTACGGTTAGAGCTTTAACTAGGCAGGCTATGTCATCACATTCATATTCGTATTCTTCTTCTTATTTTTAAAGAGATACATGAGTGTGTAGGGTAAGGGAAAACCATAAACCTATCCACAATGGTTCATGGGTCACTTCATGTAACCTATCCATGTACATTCTATGACCATCTTGACCATGCTTATGTGTGTCCCTGGGTTCCACCCTTATCTACCAGCAAGTGCCCATTAGCAAGCATAGGTGGGACCTAGAGACACATGTTTAAATAATACAAAAAATATTTTATTTGTGAACCAACTTGCATAGAACTCAATTGCAATAATAAGTGCAAGTTGAGTGTTTGATTTCTTAATTTTACAAATTTTATATCTATTATCACATATACTTAAAAATTTTTTCAAGCTGCAACACTTCGTATAGGCATATATGTATGCCATGCATACCTTGATCTGTCATGCATTTGCCACATCATAGGTGTGGATCAATTTATCGTTTTCCATAGGGTATGTGCTTAGGACACTTATTTTTCGATTAGAGGGTTATGAGTTTGATTCTTGTCTCCCCTTTCAATGTGGTAGTAGTGAAGTAGCTTTATGGTGGAACTTTTTTCATTTGTGATGAGACTTCTTTTGTTAGTGGGTTACATCTACCTTGTTGTGTGGGTAGGGGTTGTGGTTTCAGTCCCAAGTTGTCTTCCCTATATAAAAGAAACAAATATACCTATCCATTTTTAACTTTGTTGTGTGGGTAGGAGTTGCCATCCATTTTTAGGAGGGAAAAATTACATGCCCATAAAAGCTTTACTTTATTGCTCACATCTTAACATACCCTTATTCCATTTCTTTACTAGAAATGCTCCATAATCACATACCTTGACTCTAACGATGAATGCATTATTAATGGTTGTTTTTCCTGTGTTCTCTATGATCAAGGTTAACATCTAAAATATTTAGATTCAAAGTGTCTCTAACACTTAATAAATTAAAATCTCAATTTTAATGTTGTCAAATAAATAAAAAATCATTAATTTCACATCATTTAAGGAATAGCTTAATTTTTTATTCATTGTTGATGAGCGGCGAGGTACCCTTATGCTCAACCATACGAATTCCATGGATGGGACTAGGTGTGGCATCTAGATCGTTATGCTTTGATTGTACTTCGCTATCTTTCCACTTGGACTAGTGGTAGCTTTGTCACATATGGTTTAGTCCAAAGTGAGGTGTATGATGTTTCCTAACTCTATGCTACTCTTAGTAACAAAAAGAGATAAATTGATCAACTAATGAACAGTGAAAATTAAAGCCTAAATTAGCCTATGGCAATGGTATCTGCTCTTAACTATTTGTACACGTCTTGGACTTTGTGGAGCTACTTATAGGTTTACCAAGTGTACGTCACTGGTTGTGCCAAACTATACACCTCTAGGTGACCAAGTATTTACACTTAAACGCTCGTGATTAAGGCGTACACATTCCACTTAACAACAGGAACAATAAATAACAATAAATAGAAATGTTTAACTAAAGAAAGCATTAAATAATTAAAGCAATAATATTAATCTAAGTGGATGTTGCAATGATGGAAGTAATCTGGATCTTTTTTGCTAGTCATGTAGCGTGTCTAAGTATGTCACACTCAAACAAAAGTGTTGTACAATTACAAACATCATACTGTGAGCATGCACTAGGATTAATAAAAAGAAAAGAAATTGAAAACTAACTATTTTCTAAGATGTGCAAAAATTGTCTCATCCAAAAGCCCAAGTGTAGTATTTATAGGCGAGGTCCAAATGAGGCAATGTTAAGTATTTGACGTCACTTATTAGCCTCAACGTTGGGACTCTCATGTTGCATATTCGACGTTGGGGCTTATCAAATCACATCTCATCATACCCCCATGACTAAATGAAAACTCATCCTTGAGTTAAACAAAGATGAGGAACATGGTTTTTACAAAATATTGGGCAAGTATGGGATTATTGACTAACTCCAACAATGGACAAAATAATTGACTCTTCACATGCTGCAGTGGTGCAGTATAAGAATGGGACACATTATTACAAAACAAGACGAGGCAAAACAAGATTGGGAGTCTCATGTAGTATCCAAAGGTGGTGGCTCTTCCATTAGTCACTTCCCTTTGTCATTAGGAAACTGGAATTTGTAATAGTTGAGCAAGCATGTAATTTTTCCTCCTTCATCCTTGGGTTGTGCACCATCTAGGCTATTGTGCTGATGTGTGCTGGCACTAGTACATCCTAAGGACATGGTAGTTGCGGAAACACCTGATTGGCCTTGACATATCAAGCTGTGAACTATCGTCATTCCTTCTCAAAGGCCCTAGCTTTATCCTTTAGTTCATGATAGTCTATTAATTTTTGAGCTAAGTTCGAGGCTACATCTTTTTGTCCCTGGTAGCTAGCTTTGACCACCTCTAATTCTGAGTTTTCCACTTGTAACTTTTGCAATGCATCCTTTCGATCCGCAAACTCCTTGTCATACAATGTATAGGTGGTCACCACTTGCTTCTCCAACTCAATTCTAGGATGACCTGCTATTAACATGGAAAGGTTGGCATATCTAAGGTTAGCCAATGTCATGTATTCTTTCAAATCTTCTATCTACAGGTCCTTATTTTTAACTTCCACTTGTTGAACCATGGCATAATTGTCCAAAATGGCCTACCACTCAGAATCTTTTGCTACCAAGAAGTTGATGTGGGCCTTGACCATCTTGATTTCCTTCTCATTAATTTCCTTGTACATGCCAACTTGGTCTTAAAAGTTTTCTTTTAACTTTTCATGTTTCTTGGCCTCATTCTACCACGTGCTAATCTCAATTGCTATCCTTTGTCGAATAGCGTGTACCTACTCCATAGAGAGGGTTCTATTTTCTCAGGCCAGTTAACTCATATCCTAGTTGACCCTTACTAGTTGTTCTCTCAACTAGTGGACACTCTCTTCCAAGATGTTCTTTTTCTTTTCCACTATGGTCAACTGGGCATTGTCTTTAGTGAGCTACTTATTTTCTTCTTGAATAGTGGTTAATGCCTTTTTATGCACATGAGTTTGTGCATCTGCAACTGAGGCATTCCAGATCGCCATCTCCTTACTTGCTCCATAGCTGCTCTCTCCTTTTCCAACTTGGTAAGCTCCTCCATCCAAAATTGCTCCAGTTGGTTTGGTGTAATGAAATGAGCAAGATCTTGTTGTTCAGCGTGTAGGGTAGCCAAATCTTCTTGTAATCTTTGCACCTCTACTTCTACATGCTCTGCCTTAACCTTAGCCATGACCAACTTTCCTTTTGTAGTGATGAGGTTTGATTGTGCCACAGTGACATTGTTGGGGATGTCAAACAGAGTGGTCCTCACTTGACCTGTCTATAGCAAATGATCAAGTACATCCTCATGCACTATATGAGTCATTGAGATCCTAGCTATCATTTTTGCATCTCTTATCCTTGTTGAATCAATCAGAGACACAACAAGAACATTGAATGATTCCTTGATGTGATCAGTAATCACCTCTACTATGCTTGTTGCATCCTTGTGTTGTAGCACCATGATTGTGGCACCTTCTCCAGTCTCCAAAGTGACTTAAAAGGATGCAGTGTTCTAAGGGATCTAGTGTGACCATTGAGATTCCTCTCCTTCTAACTGAATTGAGATCTTCCTCCTTGTTTGATTAGCTGATATGGTGGGTCATATAGCATCATCTATAAGCCAAAAGAAATTAGCCTCATCCCTACTTTCCTAGCTAATAGTCTCAACAATTCTTTGTAGGTGGCTCATCGATGGTCTATAATCTTGTGATGACAGTAGTGGAGCTTGTGCTTGTGGACACTGCTCTGACTCTTGTTGCAATTCCATTTTTGGTTCTTCCTCCTTTTTAGCTTCTTGTTCCTCACCAAAATCTTTTCTTGGTGCTACGGTTTTGAGGAGCTCTACAAAGCAGGTGTGTTGAGCCTTCCAAAGGATATCATTGGTATATCCTAAGATTTTTGCGCACTTGCACAACTTTCTGATTAGACAGAAAAATGGAAGTGTTGGTCTCCCTGATTTTGTTTCTTCAAACCACCATTGGATTTTTATGAAATAGTATTAAGGAAGATTAATGAAAAATTTTCCCATTAGAATGGTGCTTCCTTTAGCTGCATAAGTGGAAATGCAATTGATCCCTTTGGTGGGGAATAGGTGGTATGTCCCAATCTTGAAGTAAGTTCTCTCTTCCAAGGTCATCTCATGATATGATTTATCTTCTTTGTCATATGCCCATTTCAACCATAGTCTCTTTGTTTTGGGTCAGATCTGGTAGACAGGTGAGCAACCTTGGCCCCTGCATTGTGCAAGTTGAGAGTTGTAGCTATATCTTTGACTATGTAAAAGACATTCATCCCATAAATATTTACAGTGGTACCTTCATCCTTATTATGCCAGAATTGATAGACTTCCCCCAGGTACCATTCACCACTGTCAGACAAGATTGACCACAATGGGAATGCTTTGAGTTGCATCTGCACCGCTTCAGAAGCAAATTCCATGAATGGACCGAAGTTCATTTCCACAATGATCGAGGCCAATGTGAACTTTTTCAGGATGGTAGCAAGGCAATTAGGAGGCAATGTGAGACATTTTCCCTATTCAGGAGCTGGTACTTCTACTGCCTTACCTTGGGCCAATAGCCCGGTAGCAGGGGCCTCTTGATGGATACTGAAAGATTGGGCCTCCTGTTTAGCAAGTTCCATTTGTTCTCCTTGCTGGCTGCAGCCACCATGTGGGCACTTAGTAGCTATTTTTGAGGGTCCACCCTGAGCACCTCTTTTTGGGGCCATCTACAATAAAAAAAAACCAAATGTTACCAAGGTGATGTTTATTATCATCTATCAACTCATACCTTACTCAGAACCTTAGTTCATTAAGCTCATAATGCATATGATTACAGGGTTAGGAAAATTTTCAAGAAAAATCCCCCAAAAAGTGTCTATCTCTTTTACAACCCATTGCAACTAGTTTCTTTTTCATTATATGTGGCTTAAAATAATGGTTTTAGGCTTTAGGGTTAGAAAAATTGGATGGTTTTTAACATTCTTACCCTTAGAATACCTTCTGGGTGATAGAAAATTTTAACAAATTGGTGCAAAGTTTGTACACACACCCCCACCCCACCCCCCACCCTCCACGACTAAGGTGAACACTCTAGATTCAGATAGATTCAAACAGTGTAGAAATTAGACCATTAGAGAGCTAGAAATTGCAAGTGGAAGATGGAGGCACATAACACTAAGTCACAAGAAAAAATTACAACAAGTCCCCTAGAAACAATTAAGAGAAATGAAGTTCACATTACACGGGAGTCAACTATATATATATATTTCAGACCCAATGTCGGGTACATGATGTCAAGGTCCAAAAATTTTGATTTTTGTGGGGCCAAAGGATATGCAAACTAAAGCTCTGGGTTGGATTGAAAGGTTGAAGGTTAAATTTTGCAATTTGGGTAAGTCGAAAAAAGTATTGGAGGTACCAAAAGTAGGATAAGGTGAAGTCTTCAATGATAAAAGTATAGGAATGAGCAAGAAAAAGGGCATTGAAAGCTTGATGGTGGGACAAAGTATGTTCATGATAAGAGAAGCAATAAAATATAACCCTCGGAGTGCATGGAAGGTGGAAAATGATGTGGTCATATTAAACAAGTACAAATCACAAAAGTTACACAAGTGGATCCTCCCCAAAGCAGGCTCTAGCCTATGATGCCCTTGTGTAACCATGCCTAAAATGTCTATAGGCACTAGAGGAGTTGAATGTAATGCATACTTGTGAAACAAAACATGCACACTAAAACCATCAAATTAGGATCATTACTCCATGTTACACAAAACCATAAGTTATGAACATTTGGACAACGAGATGGAATGGGCCAAAGAAGGGATCGTAGAAATCAGAACATGAGGTGTCATGCCATGGTCATAATGAGCCCTTGTGTGTTATTAATGGTTAGATAACCATGTGTCCTTTCTTCTAAGGTTCAAACCAAGTCCATACCACATTCAATGACACCACATTGTTTCATCCCATCAATAAACAACCATAAGACTATCAAAGTTGCAAGGAGTAACATCACTTGGCATTTTGTCCAAGGGAGGAGCATTATTATGGCATACTTATTATTTCTTTTATGTTTTTGAGAAGTTGCCAACCTTCAGGCATGGGTGCATGTCACTCTAGTGGGACCCATAGAAGTTTATTCACTACTGGTTAAAGTTGCTCTTACTCCTATTTCTTGTTAGATCTACAAGGATATGGTTACAACCTCATCAACATGATAGAACATACAAAAGTAGCCAAAGAGAATCCATAAATCCCCTTGATGTCA
>MNCI01034416.1:35109-79670 GCA_015680685.1 Gnetum montanum | reverse complement strand
TAGATTCATTGGTTGGATGTGGGATTGGAGTATGAATAGATGGTGGCCCTTGTGTATGGTCAGAGGATGTTGGTTTAGACAAGGAAGGTGGTGCACTAGGTCAACCTTGTTTTGGCTTAGATGATGTAGTGGGTGCATGCATGGGTTACTTTGGCTTAAGGCCCTTCCTCTAAAAAGAATACTTTCAATGTTGTGTTTGGGACCCATTGGTGTTAGCATGTCTTTGCACATTTGCAACACAAGTGGTAGTCGTTTGTTGATATTGGGGTGCTAACCCTTTATGTGTCCTTGGTGGTGGCATATAAGGAGGTGGATTATGAGAATATTGAGGATGAGTTAGATGGTAAGAAGCACAAGGTGGTGATCCTTCAGGGGATGTCATGTATTAATGGTACTCAGGAGAGTGATAATGGCAATTTGAAGTGGAGGATGTTGAACTGGTTGGAGAAATAGAATGTTGAACATAATAGTCATGCATTTTCAATAGATATGGCTAATGTGGTCGTGGCCTCCCCCACAATTGTTGCCACTACAATTGAGGACCATGTTGAGGCTAGTGGTAAGTCTCCCTAGGATGGTATGATCAATTGTGGGACTATCTATAATTATCTTGTGGGAGAGGAAGTCTCCTAAGCATGTGCTTTTAAGCAAAATTCAAATTTAAGGCTCCTACTCAATACTCCTATAGATGCAACAATATGGGGCATTGGCCCTTTAGGTGGTCATATATGCATAGGTCACATCTATCATCTTCATCTGTGGTGGAGTCTTTAGCCTTACTTTCATTAGCCTCTTTTCTCATCTACCGAAAAGTGTTCCTAACTATTTCTTAGTTCTATGTTCTTTGTTGATTGTGAATGCTTGGGTTGTGTTGCATAATATTCTTTGCAATTGTTTCAACAAGATTTGTTACATTTTCATTTATCCATTTAGACATCCTATTGAATTTTGCTTCTAGATCATCAATAGACTTCTTTTTTGGTAAAGTTTGTTGCGGAATCACCCTTTCAAAGGTGGTTTCATTTCCCTTACCATAAATTTGGACCTCCTTTCGATTGAAGAGTTTGATCCCATTGATGTTTTTCAACATTCTCCCATTTACAAATTTCTCCTTCTTCTTTTGCCATATGCTCTATTATCTCTTTAACTTGATGGGCTTAGAGCTCATATAGTTCCCCTGGGACATACATCCCAAGGGTCACCCTTGTTTCACTATAAAGCCCATCCACGATGTGGTAAATTTGCTCTTCCTCAGAGAAATCATGGCCTAGACATTGATTCAGTAAGGCATAATATCTATCTAATGCCATGTCCAAGGGTTCATGTTGTTCTTGTTTCCACTCTTGGATTTTTCTCCTTAGGTTGGACAATCTTTTATAAGTTTGGTATCTCTTGTTGAAAAGTTTTAGCATTGTAGATGATCTATACCACACTTTGGCTTTATCAATTAGTGTTCTAGGAAAGAGCTTAAGTTTTTTCCATCCACTCTCAATGTTGTAGTTAGCATAGGCATCATGGAAGACTTGTAAATGATGTTGTGGATCTGAATCATATTCTCCTACAAATTTTAGAATATTATTCATGTCAAGCTTAGGTAGACGACTCTTTTTGCAATGCCTATGAGATATCTTAACAACCTCTATGATATGAATTAGGCTCTTAGTGGCCAATAGGGGTTCATCATCATTAAACATATTGTGAGGAAAGTTCCTATGTTCATGATGTCCTCTTTGAATTTTCTCATGGGTTCGATTTCAATTTTTAGTTCGACCCTTTAGTGGAGCTTTATCTCTATACCTACGTTCATCTTCGTTAAAACTAGACGTTGAAGGGGGAGAGGAAGAGAAAGATGAGGAATTGTAAGGATTTCCATGGCTTCTATATTGTTCCTCAGTATCCCTTGACTTATAGTTTCTGGTTTTTGAGGAGGTCTTAGGCTTAGGTGTTCCTCAGGGTCCCTTTGAGATTGTCTGGCTTAGGTGAATGTAGTCTTTGAGTGTCATCAGAGTGGTCATGGTCATAAGAAATCCTTGCATCAGGTTGATCACTCCAATCTTCTTCATCATATATCTCATTAGTTCTTAAATGAATGTGTTCGCTATATAGCACATAGTCACTTCGATGTGAGAGAGACATTGTTCGTGGTTTATGGTGTGTGTGAATCAATAGCTTTTGAAAGATATATTGTTAATTCCTTTACAATGATCTTCCATAATATAACTAATTTAGATAACTAGCACCATCCTCGACAATGGCACCAATGATGAGTGGTGAGGTACCCCTATGCTCAACCATACAAATCACAAGCGTTCATGCATGATCCGGTTGAATTTTATGGATGGGACTAGTTGTGGCATCTAGATCATTATTCTTTGATCATAGTTCGCTGTCTTCCTACTTGGACTAGTCGTAGCTTTGTCACATATGGTTTAGTTCAAAGTGAGGCATATGATGTTTACTAACTCTATGCTCCCCTAGTGATGAAACGAAATAAATTAATTAACTAATGAACAATGAAAAATAAAGCCTAAATTAGCCTATGATGATGGTATCTTCTCTTAATTGTCCATACATGTCTTAGACTTTATGGAGCTACTTCTGGGTTTACCAAGTGTATGTCACTTTTTGTGCCAAACTATACACCTCTGGGTGACCAAGAATTTACACTTAAACGCTCGTGATTAACACATACACATTCCACTTAATAATAAGAATAGTAAATAACAATAAATAGAAATGTTTAACTAAAGAAAGCATTGAATAATTAAAGCAATAAAATTAATCTAATTGGATGTTGCAATGATGGAAGTAATCTCGATCTTTATTACCAACCATGTAACATGTCCAAGTACGTCACACTCAAACAAAGGTGCCGTACAATTACAAACATCATATTGCAAGCATCCACAAGGAATAATAGAAAGAAAAGAAATTGAAAACTAATTATTTTTAAGATGTGCAAAAATTGTCTCATCCAAAAGCCCAAGTGCAGTATTTATAGGTAAGATCTAGATGAGGTGATGTCAGGTATCTAACATCACTTATTAGCCCCAACATCAGGACTTCAACATTGCGTATCTGACGTTGGGGCATGTCAAATCACGTCTCATCAATTGTTGTTGCTGAATGTAAAAAAATTAAATAAATTAAAAAATTAGTCATAGGGTATAAATAAGAAGATTAATCACTAGATATAAATAAGAAGGTATCCTACAAGGTAGTTCAATATGTTGAAAGAAAATAGTTTTATTAATTTTTTCTTAGAAGTTCATTATTTTCTACTAAACTTGAAAAAATTAAAATGATACTTTTCTTTCATAATCCTTTGTGATTTCTTTGATGTAACAAAAATTTCCAATTTTCAATTTCTAGTAATGATGAGTAGCAAGTAGTCCCTCAGCCCAACCATATGAATCACAAGTGTGCACTAGTGATTCGATTAAATTTCATGGACTTATCTCCTAAGTGTGCCTATAGACAAAGATGGTGACTTAGGGAAATATGATCGTTATTTACTTAGCTCTCACTTGTGTAGGCTTGCATGTATGGTTAAGTGTGAGCCAAGGCATATGATATTTATATATATTTTATATTTTTATTTATTTAATCCTAAGTGTTGAAATAAAGATAATTGGTTGGTAAATTAACTACTTTAACTATCTAATGGTTCATAAGATAACTAGCCTAACATAAGCATCTATGTCCACTTTTTGTACATATCCTAAAGTTGTATTAATGCTATTGAGTTACTAAGTATCTATTGCTGAGTGTACCAAATAGTCAACGCTAGGATTACCAAGCATTTAATGGTATGCTTGAAGTGGTTGTACTTATGTGTTCATTATTAGAAGCATTAATTAACCAAGGGCCATAATGTAAATTGCATTAAAAATAAAGTGCATGAAGAAACATTAATCGATTCCAAGTACTACAAGGAGTATCAAGAATCTCATCTTTATTGCTAGTAACATCAATGTGTTCAGGTACAAGATGCTCCTATAAAGATCCATACAATTGCTTGAAGTCCTACTATAGGCACTCAAAAAATATTCCAACTTTGGTGAAAGAAAATTACAAGAACTTAGCTACACTAATGAAATAATGTGCCATAAATGCGATGGGTACATGCATTTATATAGGCATGACATGTCATTGCATCAATGGGGATGCTTCGACGCATACTCGTCAATGCAACTAGTTAATGATTCATCATACCCTCATGACTAAGTGAAAACTCATCCTCAAGTGAACTAAGTAGGATCAAGCCTCTTACAAAAATTTGGAAAGATATGGGATTATTAACTGATTGACTCTAACTAAATAACTAACTTTGAGTGCATAATTATACATAATTACAAAAATGGGTATCCTTGACAAAACAATTGGACACCCTTACAAAATTGGTAGTAGGATCCCTTAGATTACTAAAGATGAGGTGAAGATCAAATAGTGCTAGGAGGTGGAGGTTCTTGGGGTGTTGAAAGACCATTACAAGCTCTAGGTCTCATGGAGGTGGTGATGGCTAAGGTTGTCCTACTATAGCAATTGCTTCTAGTGGAAGGCAAAAAACATCTAGCAATGTATTCATTTTCTCTTCTTTGCCCTGTGGATCATACATAGTCTACACAACTTTACCAATATGGGCTAGTACATGGATGTTTCATGGGCAAGAAATTGCTATGAACAACTCCTTGACATTTATAAACCATGCTATGAATTTCTCTTGTTCAATGTCAAACATCTTAATGAGGTTCTATAGCTCGTGGTAATTATTCATTCTTCTGGTTAGGTCCTTGACAACCAATCATTGATCAATAAATTAGTTTCAGAGAACTTCAAGCTCTACTTTGGCTATCTCCAACTTTTGTTTGGTCTCTTTGTGGTGCTTGAATTTGGCCTCACATAGGAGGTACGAATTGGCCACCTGCTTTTCCAACTCCATCCTTGGCCTCCCTATAGTCAGCATAGCTAAGTTGGCATATCGAAGGTTGGAAAGCTCCATGTATTTTATCATCTCTTCTATTTGCAACTCTTTCAGGTAGATTTTGGCTTTGTTATATGTGTATAAGCCATCAAAGATAGGCTATTACACATTACCTCTTTTTTGGAGTTGTTAGAGTGCCTTGTTCAACTTCACCTTGGCTAGCTAGATTAGTAAATTAATTTTGGAGGACTTCAAGCATAGTGTTGGCTATCTCCAACTTTTGTTTTGTCTCTTTGTGGTGCTTGAATTGAGCCTCATAGAGAAGGTATGAGCTGGCCACCTACTTTTCTAACTCCATTCTTAGCCTCCTTGTAGTCAACATAGCCAAGTTGGCATATCAAAGGTTGGCAAACTCCATGTATTTTGGCTTTGTTATATGTGTTTAAGCCATCAAAGATTGGCTACCACACATCGCCTCTTTGTTGGAGTTGCTAGGAGGTCTTGCTCATCTTTACCTTGGCTAGCTGGATTTCTTTCTCAATGACTTCTTTGAGGACTCTCACTTGGTTCTTATAGTGATTTTGCATTCGTTCAAACTCCAGGGCCTCATTTTTCCAAGCAGTTGCCTTGATGATCATCTTTTGATGAAGCATCTAAAATTTCTCCACAGAAAGATTACGATTCTCTACTACCAACCTCCTCAGGCCAAGGTTCACCTTGGCTAGTTGCTTCTGCTGCTATCTTACAAATTTGATCATTTGGTCTTTTTACTCCTTGATGAATATCCTTCGTGAGAACAAAGTTTTCCTTATGGACTTGAGTCAAGTCCTTATCGGTGTTGATGTCTTACGCTTCCAATAAGGAGGCATCAAAGACCACCATCTCCTTAGCATTCTTAGCCTTCCATAATTTTTGCTGAAGCTACAGGAAAGCTTCATCTATGTTGATGTTATGGTTGAGAATGATGGGGTTAGAGATATGGGCTCTTAATTCTACAACTTTGGCAAGCAACCGATAGTTTTCAATAGTGGCTACCTCTAGTTGGCATTAGTGATGATGAGCTTGCTCTTTGTCTCTAGCAACTTCGATTGGTTTACAGTGATCTCATCTGAAAGAGCAAAGATCTCCAAAAGTGGTTGCCTAGTTTCCACAAGTCAATCCGACACCTCCTTATTTTGGGTTGCACATAGCTGATCACTTCTGCCTCCTGTGGAAGCTTGCACATCTTTCAAAGTAGTAATGTCGAGCATGGTTACTATAGGAGCATTTAATGTCCTAGCCATCTTTTTTGCCACCACGTTTGTCATTTTTTCTTGCCCATGGTGTTGCATCACCAGGATAGTTGTCCCCTTACCTTCCTCCAAGTGCACTGAGAAAGCTACAATGTTCTTGAAGATTTTAGGGAACTCATGTTATTCAAGGATGAACATAGTAACCTCTTAAGTGCTTGGATTTGTTCTTGTAGATTCCTGTATGTGTTTTGTAGAAAATAGCAGGGTGATCTCCTCTAGCTAGTTGATTGTTCATGTTACTTTAGTGAGATAGCTCAATGCTCAACAGTAGACTGATGTCTCCCCATCACTCGCCTCACCTTGTTATTTCTACAACATTTGTTCATAAATTTTCCTCATTCATTCAACAACTATGCAAGCCTCTAGTGTGGTCTCATCGGCAAGTGGTGGTGGTGGCCACTCTTATTCCAATCGCTTGGCAGCTACTTTGTCCTTCATCATCTCCTATCAAGATGTTGTATGGGCATGGAAAAGCATGTCATTAGCGTAACATGCTATGCCTTCCCTTTGGTAAATTTTCCTAATAAGGTATGGGAAAGGGACTATCTTCCTCCCTTGCTCATTTTCTTTAAAGTCCTTGATTTTGAGGTAAATGAGGTGAGGGGGGTTGACAGGAACTTACTACTCAGAGTGATGTACACTTAGGTGGAGAAGGTAGTCATCTTGTTGGACCTCACCATAGGATTTAGGTGATATGCTGCTATCTTGAAGTAAGCTCAATATGCCTTAGTGAGTGCACCATATTCCTTATGGTCCACCTCATAGCAACATTGGATCCATTCTTTCTTTGCTTTTGGATTTTCTTAAGTAGAGATCTTCACAAGTGTTTCCCCCATATCAAGCAACCTAAGGGCCTCTACAGTGGCCTCAACCAAATAGGAGATAGTTATGTCCTTGATCTTGACTATCATGTCTTCTTGTCGGTTGTTCCAAAAGAGGTATGTCTCTCCCATGTACCATTCTCCACTAGATGAGAGAATGGGCCACATGGAAGACCTCTATAATTGAGTACAAACTTCCTCGAGTGTCAAGTCCAAAAGGAACCAAAGTTAAGTACTTGAAGAACTAAACCTTGAATCTCCTTGGAGTGAATTCTTTCAAGGTAGGCCTTAGTTAATGTGACTTCTAGATTAGACCTTGGCCTTAGCACCTAATCTTGCTAGGACTAGTCAATTTTTGCTGTGGGAATCTGGTGAACAAATAACACTTTTAGCTCCTCTTGAAGAGGTCCTGTTGCATGGATTTTAACCTTCTATTCTTGGGGTTTTGTGGCTGCTAGCCCCTTCCTCCTCGTGGCTACTTCTCCCATGGTTGTGATGGTTTCTCTACATGTGATTCCCTGTTTTCTGGCATATATGATTACAAACGTAACCAAGGATTAGTAATTAATGTGTAACCCTTAGTATTATTTAATACATTTCTTTATTTAGGTAAGTTATTGATGAATCATGTTTTGATTGACTTTGACATCGGGTATCCGATATCGAGCCCTTGATATTGGATACCCAATGTCAGAGTCCAAGACACGATGTCAAATATCCAATATCATAGGATATATGCCAGCCTATAAATATAGCACTTGGGCTCATGATTTTCATATAGTTTTTTTCATAGCATAGTTAAGATCGTGTAGTTTGTTTTCTCTAGAGTTAGAATATTTTCTAAGTGCCTGCAACAGGATTCTAAGTGTGTACAGATCTTTGTTCGAGCACTAATGTAGCTGAGCACAGTAGTGTGATGGGAATAAAAATGAATCCTTTTAATAATCCTTACAACACTGAGAATAGATTAATGTTTCCTTTAAGGCATTTGATATTCATGCACTTTACTTTAATGCACTTTAATTAGGCAATTAATTTCCTGTTGTTAATGAACACAAGCATGACCACTTCGAGCATACATGTAGTGCTTGGTAACCCAGAAATGCTTAAGATTTAGTAACCCAATAGTACTACATATGTTCAGGATGTGTTTGGAGAGTAGAAATGGATACTTGTATTAGATTAGCTATGCAATAGATGAATTAGATCTTAAATTACTTTACCTTTCATTCTGGTTCTAGGGGATTAAACTTATAAAATATAAAATGATAAAAATCACATACCTCAGTTGCACTTAACCATATACTTGTATTTCACAAGTGGAATTGAGAAGATAATGATTTTTTTAATTAGATTTCACTTCCTTGAAAGTAGTGTACTTAATTTGTATGGTTGGATGTAGGGGTATGTAAGTGCTCATCATTGGCGTTGTTGCCGAGGACCTTTTAGTTGTTACATGCACTATTTAGGACTAGTGAAAAATTATTCAAATCGTTGAAACGAACCTTAGAGTCATATCATACTTCAAAAATAACTATAACAATATTTAAAAGCACACTGCATTTTTATTTTCTACCATAAGATGTCTTCTTCTCACAAGAGTGATTCTCTGCCCAAGTCTAACAAAGTACATCAACTAGTGCCTCAACAATACTGAGTGGTATATGCTCATCCTGATGAGTATGTACCCAATTTCACCTTCATCCTACATCAATATGAATAGTTGTGGTGGCATGACATGGAGGGCAACATCATGTTGCTACTTGATTGATCCATTTCTATGATGCTCCAACAAATTCTTATATGATGGGGTCTTCAAGGACTTCACGTTGAGTACATTGTGTAGGATAGTGAAACTAGGGATTATCATCCCACTAAGGCACAATGTCTAAGGGATCGATAGCTAGAATAACATCATGAATTTGCTAAGGGAAAAGGATTTAATAATTTTCCATTCCTATTGTCCCAAAAAATGGTGGAAAGCCCTTGTTTAGGGGTTTTCCATTTAATGAAATCCTTCTCTTTGACTTTGATAAAGGAGGTCAAAACCAAAACTTGCAGTTCACAATTCACAATCCTAGTTCTGGCAAGAATGAATCCAATGACAAAGAAGGATCCAAAGAGGCAAGTTAAGGCAAGGATGCAAATAAGAAACAAGATTGTGATCATGATCATAATCACTAAAAGAGATGGTAGTAGGCACTATGATGGTGCTAGTCCTCCTTCCTCTTCACCTTCTTTATCATTCTCTTCCTCTTCTAGCTCTGATCATAACCACATGGGGTGCAACCATGATGGAGGTGACTTACAAGACTGAAATGGTTGAAGGGACCATCAGGTGGGCCAAGACCAAGGGTGTAGGCATTTAATAGAGATTCGATACCATGAATAAAGGGGTAGTATAGAACATTCTAGGCATCAAAATAATGGCCTCGATGAGCCTTTGCTTGCTACCTAGAGTATGTTAAACATTGCAAAGGTAGTATGAATTCCAACAAGGCATGTAAACAATAGCTGGATCAAGAGGCTAGATATGAACTATATCCCCAAGTTTAAAGGGGGATACAACTCAAATTTGCAGAACCATCTCCAAGCTTTTCAAGGTGCATGTGCCTTGCAAAACATAGAAAATGAGTGGTAGAAGCTTAAGTCATTTCCAAGAACACTCATCAAAGAAGCAGAAAATTGGTACTAGTCCTTAGAATTGGAATCTATTCGATGATGAAGTATAATTCTTAAGTTGTTTAATGACAAATACCAAATTTACTCCTAAGTGAACAACTTAAGAAGGTGAATTCAAGGATAGAAATAAGGGACACATGAATCCTTAGATGCTACCATCATCCAATTCTATTCCTTAATGCACAGATGTCCTGGCCATGGTTATTCTCAACTAGATCAACTTCACCACATTGTAGAAGAGCTTCAATCTGAAATGAGGAGAATCCTTGGCATCGAAACCCAAGGATGACTGTTAGAATTAAGCACCTATTAGATCCAAAGATTTATTGAGTAGGTAGCTAAAGAGAAAAGTGAATTAAGAAAATGAGAAAGTGCAAAAGAGAATAACTATGATCCTTCCATTGGAAAGAGGAAGGTTTGATTTTTATGATAGTGAGGAAGAATCAGCACTTGATGACTGGTGAATAGGAAAGCCTTGCTACCTCAAAAATTTCAATATGAAATAATGGCCAAGGTTGATCAGTTATGGGACTTCATGGATAGTAGATTTCAAGTTTTCCTAAAAATTGTTGAAGAGTCTAAAGAACAAAGTAGTAGTGATCATGAGCGTAGGAGGCACAAGGAAGCTAAACATGCCTATTAAAGAGGTAAGGGCAAGATTACTACAATAAAGAAAGTTGTGGAAAGTGAATCAGATAATGATGGTGGGTGTGATGTCTTCCATTATGAACATCCTAAAGGATGTTGTTCTATTTTTTCACACTTACAGGAATCTGGGGTGTCTGCATTGAATTTACGACTAGCATAAAGGCAAACATCCAAAAGATTGCCTTATCCTCAAGGAAATTCTAGGTAGTTCCACTCACCACAACAATATTATCTAAGTGGAACTCCATCGCAACCATATGAACAATATCAATAGTGGTAGCAACCATAGTCATGGGTGCTAGCATCACCAAGGCAACAATATTCTTACAGACAACCTACTCCATATGGGTACTATGTTCAGCAATCTTTGTCTCCACATAACTCCTCTAGTCATGTTTCTACTTTTCAATATCACTACCACCCTTTTGATTGTTATCAAACTCATTCTCCACATGTAAGAAAGGATACCACCTTTTACCATTATCCTTCTCCTATTCATGTACATCTTCCTCCATCATCCACATAGCTACCACTTGCTCCACCTATGTAGGATGAACTCTTAGCTCAACTACAACAAGGTAATGCCACTAGGGCCATTAATCTACAATCAGTTCATCAACCAAGTGGTTCAGATACTTGATCAAAGAAAAGACCTTTCTTCTGACCCAAAAGTCCATCTAAAGCCTCAAATACACCTAGGGTTGACAACCTTGTTCCTTCATCCTCCTCTGTATCAAATTCCTTTAAGTCCCCTTCAAACCAAACATCGCTTAGGATCCATACTATGATGCTTACTTGTATTTGATTAGATCTATGTTGGAAACCTTCCCAAGAAGTTAGCAGATCTTGGAAATCCTCTTATTTATGTGCAGATTGTTGGGAATGAATCATGCAAAGCTCTTCTTGATTTAGGTTCTAGTGTTAACCTAATTTCTCATGAGATGTATATTGCATGAAACTTTCCTCCTCTCAAGAAGAGCAATATCATATTAGAATTGATAAACTAGTCCATCACTATTCCATTGGGACTTTTGGAAGACATTGTGACCACTATTTGTGGGTGGTCTTATCCAACTAATTTCCTAGTGATCAAGATGGAGAACTACAAAGATAACTTCTTAATGATTATGGAAAGGACATGGCTAAGCATCGTTGATGCATGAATGGACATCAGAGATCTTTCCCTAGAAATATCTAAAGAAAATGCATTTGAGAAGGTTGAGAAGAAGCAAGTTCCATGCATTGTGTACAATTATATGGGGTGTAATTATGTGTAGAAACTCTAGGCAATGAAATGAGCATTCATCTCTACATGAAAGTTGTGTGCACTAAAAACTGATATTCAAAGGTGCATGCACATAGCAGCTAGAAAACAAGAGGGTACCTTGTGGTTGATTGCTGATTTTAAGAGCAACACACTTTGCATGGAACCAATTGAGAGCCTAACATGTGCATATGTCATAGGCATGGATGAACTAGAGCAAGTTCATCACCAACTCTCTGATGAAGAAAATGATGATACCTATTGGGAAGAGTTGGAAATTCTTAAAAATTTTAGGCAAGAGTCCCTTGAACTAAAAACTCTACTAGTTGGCATGAAATATGTGTTTTTGAGAAATGGAAAGTCAGTCATAACCAATGCAAACCTTGCTCCAAAATAAAAAAATGATGTTGTTGAATGTGGTTAAAAAATGGTCAGCAATCTTTGCTTGGTCATATTTGAAACTCACATGGATTGACCCTAGGATATGCTAACATTGCATCTATACCAACCTAGTCATGAAGCCAAAGAGACAACCACAAAGGTGATTAAACTCCAAAATAAAGTAAATAGTAAAGGAGAAAATTAAACAACTCCTCAAAGTGAGGTTTATCTATTCCATTGTGGATAGCAAGTGGGTTAGTCCACTCGTTATTGTGCCCAAGAAAGGTGGCAAGTGGCAGGTCTGCATCGATTTTTAGCTACTGAATATGGAAACATTCAAGGATCACTTTTCATTACCATTCATTGATCAGGTGTTAGACACAATATTTAGGCATTGCTATTATAATTTTTTGGATGGTTATAATGGCTATACCAAATCTAGATCGCGTTGGAGGACCAAGCCAAAAAAACATTCACAAGTTCCTAGGGAACTTTTGCATATTGCAAGATGCCTTTTGGTCTATGTAATGACCCTACTACATTCCAATGCTTGGTCCTTAGCATTTTTCAATAATAGATCAGTAGTGGTGTGGAAGTCTTCATGGATAACTTCTTCACTTATGGAGCTACATTTGAGCAAGCCCTAGACCACCTTGAGTAAGTACTAAAATGATGTGTTGAGGTAAACCTCAAGCTCAACTGGTAAAAGATTCACCTGATGGTTAGGAGGGCATTGCATTGGAGCATAGAATATCACAAGCAGGAATTGAGGTAGACCCCAAAAAAATAAGGATCATCCAAGGAATAACCCACCAACCAAAAATTGTTAAAAATGTTTGGTCATTCCTTGGACATACTGGCTACTACAAGCAATTCATAGAGAATTTCTCTAAGATCGCAAAACCATTGGTGGAGCTAAGAAAGAAAGATTCTTCATTTATCTAGATCATGGAATGTGAAAAAGCATTCCAATAGCTAAAATAGAAACTTGTAGAAACTTTAATCCTACAAGCACCCAACTAGTCTAGATCATTTCTTGTTATGATAAATGCATTAAATTACATCTTGGGAGCTATGCTTATGCAGATGGACAATAAGAAATGTCCATATTACATCCACTACACTAGCTGGAGCATTGTGGGTACACAACTGAACTAAACCACTATAAAAAAAGGACTAATGGAAGTGTTGTTTGCTCTAGAGAAGTTTAGGTGCTATGTACTTGGATACAAAGTGTTTGTACACACAGATCATAGTGCCATCTACGTCTTGATGAACAAGCCAATGGTGAGCCCCTGTGTCATATGGTGGTTGGTGATCTTATAGGAATTCAATCTTATAATGGTAGATTAAACGGACATTGAGAGTGTGGTTGCTGACCACTTGTCTTAGTTATGATGGGACAATAAAGAGGAGGAAAGCCCACTATCTAATATGTTTCCTGACAAACTTTTCTTTACGAGGGCTATAACTAAACAATTTCCCAATGAGCCTAAATGGTATGATAACATTTTCACCTATCTTCTCATCCAAGAGATGCCTCAAGGGGTGGACCACCAAAAGAAATAATAGTTTCTTCACCAGGTAAAACTCTTCATGGAGATCAGCAGACACCTCTATAAGGTATGCATCGATAGCTTGGTTCATTGGTGTGTTCCTAATGCTGATCAACTACACATTTTCTAAGACACTCATGAAGGTCCTTGTGGGGGCCACTATCTTGGGAGATGCACAGCCATTAAAATCCTAATGGTAGAATACTATTGTTCAACAATCTTTAGGGATGCTCATTAATATGTCCACTCTTGTGAATGCTACCAATGAGATGGTGGAATGACTTCTTGAATGAAGGGACCTCAACAATAAATCCAACCACTATAACCCTTCAACATCTGGGGCATTGATTTCATGGGTCCCATCACACCCATGTTAAATGAAAAGGCATACATCATAGTTGTTGTTAACTATTGTACAAAATGGGTAGAAGCACCAGCCATCACTGATTGTACATCTTCTACTACTATTTGGTTTGTACAACAAAGTGTTGTAAATAGGTTTGGTGTGCCACTTACATTAATTTCTAATAATAGAACTCACTTTATAGGCACTACCTTTCAAAATATCATGTAACACTTGGGTGTTGAACATTAACTCACAACACCTTACCACCCCCAAGCCAATGGTCAAGCTAAGGTTACTAATAGGGAAATCACAAGGATTCTAACAAGAACTGTTAGAAAATATAGTAAATACTAGAGCACGAAACTTAAAAATGCCCTTTGGGCCTACCGCTTAACATAGAAACTTCATATAGGCTACTCTTCCTATGAGCTTATGTACAAAAAATTACCAACACTTCCTATTTAGTCCAAGCTTCATACACTTTCAACAACTTATGATCTTGATCTTGACTTGAGTCTAGCATAAAAAGAATAATGAATCTTAACTTGCTAAATGAAAATTGATTGGTGGCCCTATCATCTAATGAGTTACACAAGGCATTTAACAAAAAATGCCATGACCTTAAAATTTGAATAGTTAAATTTCAACTGAGAGACAAGGTCCTTTATTAGAATCCCACACATGTACCTTAATGAACTAAGTTTCAAACATTGTGGGAAGGACCTTATATAATTTATGAAACTTTTACTTCTAGGGCCATGATGATCAACAAACCTGAGAGCCTAGATAGAAAATAGTTGGTCAACATACAACAAGTCACACGTTTTCATGAGCATAAGCTAGCAAATGCAACAAATGCCTCATCAAATGGACAACCATGCTCAATATTTTGGATCTCCTCCTTTCAACTTAGTCATGAGGGAGATGTACATCCATGCTAACTATATAAGAGGCTCCTCAATTTACACATTTTTGTTTTACAACTTTTTATTTTACACTTTTTGTTTCCTACATTAGTAAATTTTCAAAATTTTTGTTTTACAACATCATTAGTACAATTGCTATTTGTTGAATATTTTATACTTTATTTTATATTTTATTTTATTTTGATATGATTTTATAACTTTTTGTTAATAAGTGCCAAGTACAGTGGTAATTCGTTGCTTGATGGTGGTATGTACTATTTTGTTATTTGATTATTGGTGTTTAGATTCTACCTTTAAATTTTGTTACTAATAATGAGGACATGGTTTCTTTTCATGTAATATGCAGTGAGTCCACAACATCCACCCATCCACAAACTATAACAAATTTGTGACATAAGTAGTTTCTAGATTTGGAAAGGATTCAAAGGTTTGCACAAGGTGTGATTTCAAGAGGATTTGATATTCTTTGTGCTTGCTTGGGTGCATGTGTGTTTTCATGGATTTCTTACTATTTCATGTTGACCAATAAAAGGAAGTTGAATAAGTCTTTGCATGGTGTGGTTCTCATCCAAAAAAAATGATGGGAATTCAAAGCATACCCCTTAGATAAAATAAATGGACTAATAAACGTGGAGCACGAAGTCACTGAAAGTGTGACTTTGCATAAACGATGTACAAAGATTTTCATTTGCAACTTTGAGAGTGGTATCAGAGCCATAAGCTAAGAGTTTGTCAATAGACTAAGGATTCAAACGGTGGAGATGCTGAGAAAATAAAAGTTTGTTTGAACATTCATCTTTTGCTACATTGAAATTCTGTTATGGAGATGTTGGATCATGCAGATCTCTGAATAGCATAAGATGCATAGTAAAGGCCAAGGGGTAGGTGAGAGTAACTCATGTAGCAAAGGGGCAGTAAGAGATCAACCATCTGTATTCATGGCGAACTCATCGAATGTTACAAGTTCTTCTTATTTTCATAGAATATCTGAATTTTGTAGTACTACCAATGGAACGACTCCTTTACCTGTACCAAGCTGTAATGAAATTTATTAGTCACATAGTTTGTGTTTTATCAAATCATTTAAGGAGATGTATCTGCCAGAATGAGATTTAGAAATTTCAGGATCTAGTCTCAGACCCATAGCATTAACATTCTTTTCTCCAGTAGAAACAGAAAAATGGATAGCAAAAGGTTATCCTTATGTTCATTTAGTTGAACTATCAATCCATATACATCCTCATTTTAACTATCGATTACATAGTCCTTACTGGATAGCATTAATCAATAGACAATTTAAAATGTTTCAAGATGTCATCATTACACAAGCTAAAGAAACATTAGAGATAGATGCACTCATTATTACAATTCCTAATTTTACTCTGTCTTTACATTACCTGCACATCCATAAAAGTCTTATGTCAATAGTTTATCTGCCTATTGATGTGATAGATAAAAGTATTTATGCTATGATAGGAACTAGGTAGTGTTTTAAATTATTCAATAATACTAGCATTCAAACTTTGTTCCCTTTTGGAGAACAAAAAACGCAAGTAGGCACCACGAATCTGGAATATGGGGTAATATAAACACTGAAGGTCTTCCCATTCATACCCAGTATCTAGATCTGACTAATACCTTTGATATTTACTTTGAATATCTGAAACCTAATAGAACATCAGCAAAATGAAAATATCAAGTTACCCTACAAACCCCTAGGTTTATCGGTATAGATCTATTAGACCCTCTACAAAGGCCTAAAAGAAAAATTCTTCCTCTGTTACCAATGCTAGTTCAACCTAAATCAAACTAGCAAGAGTTTGAACACATGAAAATGGCCTATATACCTCAAGTGAAACAATTAGAAGAATCGAATAAGATCCTACAAAAATAATTAGAAAAATTACCGCTAGAATTAGAAAAATTCAAATTAGGAAAACAAAAACAAGTTATGGAAGATGATGAAATATAAAGCACAAATGTAGATCCATCTTGTAGACATCATGTATTACAACAATTATATTCTCATTATAAATGTACAGAATGTGATGCTTTAATAAAAAACATGGGAATCCAAATGAATATGATGGAAGCACACGAAAATGAGTATAAACAGAAATTAAAGAAAATCAAAGAGGAACATCCACGAAAATATGAATTATTACAACAAAAAATAGAAGATAGTAGTGGATCCTTTGAATCTATTTATAGACTCCAAGTTAAGAAAACATTAACAACCCCAATTAATATTATTTGTCTCCAAAAGTGGACAAATACAACAATGGGAGATGTAGTTTATCTAAATAGGTTATAATTAGATATATTAGATGGAATGAGTAAATTCAACATGGATATGAACAAATATCTAATGAAGAATATGATGACAGTAAATAAAATAGAGAAAGAGGTCATAGCTATTAGACAAGTTTGGGTTCCAAAATGAAAACCTACAATTCCCATTCAAATTAGTACAATTCCTAGTGCTCCTCCTCTAGAAGAATCATCTAAAACTTTTCCTTTTCCTGTCACCTCCTTAAAAACAATATAAAAAGGAGAAAAAAGAACAAAAGGAGAAAAAAGGAAAAATTTTATTAATTCATGCCAATACAAAAGAATTAAATGAAGATACAAGTTCCGTATCTACAGCCTTAATAGCTTCTTTAGATAGTGAAGAAGAAATCCTGTTAAGAAAAACGCAAAAAGAAACACATTACTCTGAAGAGGTAGGTTTTATGCAAACTCAGAAGGCAGGGGATAAACAACCAAGTTTCTCCATGGATAATAAGAATCTTAAGGAACACCAAGCTATGATTGATACTTTACAATCCTATCTTAATGTACAAATAAATCTAGACAAAAAATCTACACAAAGAGCCATTGTTAATGCAACTTATAACTTTAAAGACATATTGAGGAGATGGTGGAACCAGATCCCACTTCCCATAAAACAAAAAATTAATTAAACAACCAACAGTTATTTTCCTTAATGCTATCATTAAGGAATTCATAGGACAAAAGGGGAATGTAGAAGCAGTTTATTGTGATAGGTTCTTTAAAGCTAGATTATTTAGAATACAAGATCTTCCTGCATTTTTAGATGAAATGGAACATTGGTATTATTACGGTAAATTAACCCATGAGGTAGCAGCAAAAGAACATTTAATAGGATGTTTACCTCAACCATTTTGTAATAAATATTTAAGTGAATTAAAGAAACAAGATTTAGTATTAGCTGAAATGAGTTTTGAACAAATTAGACAATTCCTTACAGATGTAAATAGGGAATTATGTTATAACTAACAAGCGCAAACATTAGTCCAAGACTTAAGTAGGAAATTATGTAAAAACTTATGTTTAGAATTATGTCCTAAAGAAAATTTTAGTAAAAAAAAATGTAAACTTTGTAATAAACTGAAAAGATATAAAAAGAAAACCAATAAGCAATGGAAAGGAAAACAACCACCACAACAAAAATACTTAAAGTGTTTTCCAAGATTCTTTAGAAGAAGACAAAAAAAGGTAGCTCTAAACGATATTAAATGTTTCATTTGTAACGGTCCTCACTTTGCCACTACTTGTCCTCACAAGGAACAAGATAAAAGGAAAATTTTTTAATATAGAAACATAATATTTCTGAGAAATATTATGAATTTTTCTCTAATTCTGATCAAGATCCTAACTTTAATCCTTCTAATGATCTTTATTATGAATCCTTGGATCATTATGATCTTTATGATCCTCCTCTTTCTAATAATGATCCCTTTTTCTCTGGAGCGCGTAGTGTGGTTACACCTTCTTGTACTTTGGATGATTTGGCCGCTGATGATGATGATTCAGATTGTGTTTATTATGCTAATCACATGAATTGAATACAAACTTTCCATCACCATCATTCATCATCTAAATCTCATCCTTCATCATCCAGATCTGAATATAAAAGTGAAACAGATGAAGAAAAAATTAATATAACTAGGCTAGAAAAAGAAATAGGTAGGCTAAAAGCTAAATTAAAAGTTATCTCAATGGATAATATTGCCTGGTACATGGTCCTAGAAAAATAAATAAAGGACAAAAAGGAGGAAGTATGGCAACATAAACAATTCCTAAAAGAAAAAGAGTTAATGTTAGACTCACAACCAAAACCTTCTTTAGAAGAAAATGAAGAAGAATTAGAGAAAATGCTAGAAGAAGAAGAAGAAAGCCATTAGAAATAATATGTAAACCCCATGATAGATGGAGTAAATAGGTTAATTTGGCGTACCAATAGGATAAAATAATTACAACAATTTATCCAATGGGCAACAAGAGAAATTGAAGAGTTACAATCAGAAGAACAAAGTGATCAGCATGCTCTATATGAGCAAGAAACATGGCAAATAGCACCCATTCGAATAAATCAAAATAAGCAAAATCCCATACAAGTTCCAATATGTACATTTTATATACAATTACCAAGATTTAAAACATATCCTATTGATGTTTTAATCGACACAGGGGCAGAACCTACTTTAGCAAGAAAAGGAATTATCCCTTTCTATCTTTGGAAGGATCGACCAAAATTGGTTGTGACATTTGATAAAGTAGATAAGTTTATCACACAAGAATCAAAAGTGCCAATACTAGCTCCTACATGTACTATATGTTAGATAGTAGTTTATGCCATAGAATGGTTATCTTATGATATGGTTTTGGGTGTTGATAATTTAGGTCAATTTGAACCATATAAAATTACAGAGGATGAGATTTATTTAGGTCCATATGAATATCCTAGAATCTTTCAACCCATTATCCATTTTGATTGAAAGCCACAAAAACAAAGAGAAAATACACAATGGGTAATTAATTAGATTAGCAAAAAGGAAGATGGTTTAAAAAACATAAAGAAAAAATTATTAACCTTAGTCAGTGATGATCCTACATGCTTCAGACACAAAAAGTAACACTGGTGTCATATTGAATTACTGGATAATGTAAAACTTAAATCCAAAGCCCATCATATCGGAATGTCACCAGAACTTAGACAAGAATGTGAGGAAGAAATTAAACAACTCTTGGAAAAAGGTTTAATCCAACCTAGCATTAGCATGTTTGCTTGTGCTACATTTTATGTAAATAAACGAGCAGAACTCATACGGGGTAAAAAGAGATTATTTGTTAATTATAAACCCTTAAATGAGTTGATAAACCCTGTACAACATCCTATACCTAATGATGAGACGTGATTCGCATGAGCCGTGATATCGCGTATGCGATATCGTGGCCGCTGCGATATCGCGTCTTCCCTTGTGATGTCGCATATGCAATATCGTGGTCCGTCGCCAAATCTATAAATAAGAGGTGGCACTCCCCTTATTTCCCATCCTAGGCTAGAAGTAGGGAAACTCTGGTAGATTGATCACTCCAGAGATAGAATATTTTCCATGTGCCCGTAGTAAGAGTCCCCAAGTGAACGGATCTTTATTCGAGCAACATTGTACCTGAACACAAGTTGTGTATAGCAATAAAGATGAGCTTTGTGGATAAACCTTGCAGTGCATAGAATAGGATTTATTACTTTTTATTTCTTACATGTTATTTCCTACTTGTTATTTATTACCCTGCAGTAGCACGACATGAGTACGACTTGATTACGAGCATTTACGAATGTGTACGACTAATCAAGGAATCGACTACTCATTGCGATTAGATTCTCTCACCCTCAACTCCTAGAATGCGGAATGAGTATGACTTGATTATGAGCATCTAAGGATGTGTACGGCTAGTCAAGGAATAGATGCTTATTATGCTTAGGCTAGTTAAGTGCCTCAGTACGACCACTTCGAGCACAGGCATTACGCGTGGTGATCCTAGTAACGATTAGCATTTGGTAGCCACGGTTGCATAGTTCAGGGTGTGTACGGTAAGTGGGAATGGATGCTGACGCTAGTTAATTTAGACTTAGTTCATTAGTTAGAGTTAGTTAGTTTCTCAACCCTTCACCTCGATAGCATAGGAGAAAAACATAAAAGATATAAAAATCATATACCTCGGACTTACTTAACCATACACCGTGACAAACACAAGTAAGTCTCGAAAGACAATGAATGATTAACCCCAAGTGTTCCATGGGGTGTGTAGGCATTTAGTTTGCGAAGTTCGACTAGATCGTGCGTGCTATGCTCGTTTCGTATGGTTGAGTGTAGGGGTACCTCGCCACTCATCATTGGCGCCGTTGCTAGGGACTAAGTGTTTATGCGCTAAATAGAACATAAAGGATATCACTCACATTGTTGGGAGCCTAAACGAACTTTCAGGTTAATTAATTAAACAATAATTTATATAACGGTGAAATAGCACACCAATAAAAATGTCTACTTCTCATAAGAGCAACTCACCACCTAAGGACCATACACGAGACAGTCGGCAACATAAAACACATAACCAAAACCAGCCAGTGCCTCAACAATATAAGTTGACATATACTCATCCCAATGAGTATATCCCCAATTTTACTTTTATTCTCCATCAAGACAAACAGATACGCTGGAGAGATTTGCAAGGTAACATTGTGTTACCCCTAGATTAGGTAGTCCCTAACATGCTTTTCCGTGCTTTGGCACAAATTGGCATGATAGAATTGTATGCTAAATACGTTGCGGAAGACTTTGATTCAAGGGATTACCATCCCACAGAATCACAACGTATGATGGATGCTAGGCAGGAGAGTCAACATACACTGCTGAAGGGCAAAGGTCCGCATGTCCTTAGTGAAATAGGAGATGAGGAACCCCTTATAAAAGGTTCTTTAGCAAATGATGTTCCCCCTCCTAACAATGAGGAGGAGGTTGGGTATCATAACCTACGATCAACTATACATAACCATGGTTCTGATGCCTGTGAACACCAACTGTTCATAGAGGGAACAACCACTCATGCTAAGGATGGACACTTACATGTTATTTCCTAGCTATTATTTATTACCCTGCAGTAGCACGGCATGAGTACGACTTGATTACGAGCATCTAAGGATGTGTATAGCTAGTCAAGGAACAAATGCTCATTATGCTTAGGCTAGTTAAGTGCCTCAGTACGACCACTTCGAGCACGGGCGTTACGCGTGGTGATCCTAGTAACGATTAGTGTTTGGTAGCCACGGTTGCATAGTTCAGGGTGTGTACAGTAAGTGGGAATGGATGCTGATGCTAGTTAATTTAGACTTAGTTCATTAGTTAGAGTTAGTTAGTTTCTCAACCCTTCGCCTCGATAGCATAGGAGAAAAACATAAAAGATATAAAATCATATACCTCGGACTTACTTAACCATACACCGTGACAAACACAAGTAAGTCTGGAAAGACAACGAACGATTAACCCCAAGTGTTCCATGGGGCGTGTAGGCATTTAGTCTGCGAAGTTCGACCAGATTGCGCGTGCTATGCTCATTTCGTATGGTTGAGTGTAGGGGTACCTTGCCACTCATCATTGGCACCGTTGCCGGGGACTAAGTGTTTATGCGCTAAATAGAACATAAAGGATATCACTCACATCGTTGGGAGCCTAAATGAACCTTCAGGTTAATTAATTAAACAAGAATTTATATAATGGTGAAATAGCACACCAATAAAAATGTCTACTTCTCATAAGAGTAACTCACCACCTAAGGACCATACACGAGACAATCGGCAACATAAAACACATAACCAAAACCAGCCGGTGCCTCAACAATATAAGTTGACATATACTCATCCCGATGAGTATATCCCCAACTTTACTTTGATTCTCCATCAAGATGAATAGATACATTGGAGAGATTTGCAAGGTAACATTGTGTTACCCCCAAATTGGGTAGTCCCTAACATGCTTTTCTGTGCTTTGGCACAGATTGACATGATAGAATTGTATGCTGAATACATTGCAGAAGACTTTGATTCAAGGGATTACCATCCCACAGAAGCACAACGTATGATGGAAGCTAGACAAGAGAGTCAACATACACTGCTGAAGGGCAAAGGTCTACACATCCTTAGTGAAATAGAAGATGAGGAACCCCTTATAACAGATTCTTTAGCAAATGATGTTCCTCCTTCTAACAATGAGGAGGAGGTTGGGTATCATAACCTATGATCAACTATACATAACCATGGTTCTGATGCCTGTGAACACAAACTGTTCATAGAGGGAACAACCACTCATGCTAAGGACGGGCACTTAGATCGTCACCACGATCGGGGCAATAGTAGCCGAAGAGAAGGCAAGAAACATCGTCATGGTGATGGTTCCCCTTCTTCTTCCCCTTCTTCACATCACTCATCCTCTCCTTCTACATCTGGGCGTAGCCATCATGAACACAACGGAGAGGATAAAGGTAGACAAAACGAGAGACCTCGACAAGAAAGTCGAGAGAGAGGACAAGGGCAAGGATGTAGGGAGAGTAGGGAACAATGCAGACATCACAGGCGTCATGAAAGAGATGACCATGACAAGCCCCTACTCGTAACCCGAAGTATGCTTGACATAACAGAGGCAGTTAGGATTCCCACAAGGCATTTAAAAGATAGTCGGATCAAATGTTTAGACATGAACAATATCCCATGATTTGAAGGGGGATACAATGCTGATCTGCAAAATCATTTACAGGAAATCCATGATGCCTGTGCCTTGCAGAATATACAAAATGAGTGGCAAAAACTTAAGTTGTTTCCAAGGACACTCACCAAGGAAGCAGAGAGCTGGTACCAGTCCTTAGAACTAGAAACCATCAGGAGGTGGAGTACGATGCTAGAATTGTTCAATGAGAAGTATCAAACGTACTCCAGAGTGTCCAATTTACGTAAGCAAATCCAAGGATGGAAGCAAGGTACTCATGAACCCTTGGATGCTACCATGGTCCGCTACTACACATTATTACATCGTTGCCCAGGCCATGGGTACGCTCAGCGGGATCAACTTCATCACATCGTGGATGGGCTAAGGCATGAAACAAGAAGAACTCTTGGGACTTATGCCCAAGGGAGACTCTCACAACTTAGAGCCCATGAAGTGCATCGCTTGTTGGAGCAAGTAGCAAAAGAAGAAGGTGAGCTACGAAAAAGGGAAAGTGCAGACGAATACAACCGTGACCCCTCCCTTTGAAAGAAGGGAGTGAAATTTTGTGATGAGGAGGATGATTCACTAATCGAAGAGTTGGTGAACAGAAAGACCTTGCTACTTCAAAAGCTCATAATAGAAATAGCAGCTAAGGTAGACCGCGTATGGAGTTCCTTAGACTCTAAAATCGAAACTATCTTAAAAATTGTAGAAGAGTCTAAGGTAGAACAAAGTAGTGACAAAGGTAAGACAAAGTGGAGAGATTTAAGCCCTGCACATAACAAGGGTAAGGGGAAAATCACTAACTCTGATGTGGCTGTGGACTCTGACACAGATGATGACGGTGGATGTGAGATCTGCCACTATGACCATCCTAAGGGATGTTGCCCCATCATCTCACATCTACATGAGCCTCGGGTGTATGCACTTAGTCCAAGACTCAACCAATGGCAAACACCCTGAAGGTTACCTTATCCACAAGGTAACCCAAGGCATTTCCACCAACCACTAAAATATTATCCAAGTGGAACTCCACCAAAGCCCATCGGATAGCATCAGCAGTGGCAATACCCACAGTCATGGGGGATGCCATCGCCAAAACATCAGTACCCTTACTGGCAGCCTAACCCTTATGGATATTATGTGCAGCAGCCAATTTCTCCAAGTGACTCTATGAGTCAACTCCCCACCATCACTACCAAGTTCGGGAGTACTTCAGAAGGACTCCTTCTCCTCCGGGAGACACTCCATACCCACACCATCCTCTTAATCCATCTGCACCTCTTCCACTAGTAGTAGTTCCTATAACACCTCCTGCTCCAACAATGCAAGGGGAACTTCCACCTCAACCGCAGCAACGTCACGCTGCGAGAGCTGTAAATATTCAACCCACTATTAGTTATGAAAACTGTAAAAAGAGAAGACCTTTCTTCAGAACCAAAAGCCTAGACAAACTCTCGCAACAACAAGCAGTTGAGCCCATGTACACGCCTCCACCATCTAACACTTCAGAGCACCCTCCAGTCCAACAAAGCTTAACGCATACAATTATGTTAATGCATACCATAATTGACTAGATCAAGGTAGGTCACCTTCCTAGGAAACTAACTGACCCTAGAAGTCCCTTAATCTATTTACAAATCGCTAAAAATAAGCCACATAGGGCTCTTCTTGACTTAGGTTCCGGAGTTAACTTAATTTCATGAGAGATGTATCATGCCTAGAACCTACCCCAACATAAGAAGAGCAACATTCAACTAGAGCTGGCAGACCAGTCCATCACCATTCCCTTGGAATTGATGGAGGACATCATCACCACTGTGTGGTTAGTCTTACCCAGCTAATTTTCTGGTGATTGAAGTTAACAACAACGAAGGGGACTTCCCAATTATAATGGAAAGGGCATGGCTAAGTACAGTAGACGCATGCCTTAGGATCCGCGATCTTTCCTTGGAAATCTCTAAGATAAACATTTCTGGAAAGATTGAGAAAAGGAAAGTTGCATGCATCACATACATTAATTCATCGGGTGATGACATGGAGGAAATGCCTCCATATAACAGGTGTGCTTTTGAAACTTTGAAACAAAGATGCCTATATGTAGCAACCACACAACCAATAGTAGACACCCCGTGGTTGACAGCTACTCGAAGGAGTAACCAAATATGCATGGAACAAACTAAGAAAACCCATGCCCATAACAAAAACATATATACATTGGAATATGAGCGTCACCAACTTCCACCCCTTAATCTAAGATCATCAATTGGGAGAAGTTGGAAACTTCTTAGAAATTCAAACAGGCGCTCATTATTTCGGATCTCTCCCTTTCCACTCAGTCATGGGGGAGATGGCCACCTATGCTGATCATATGGGGCCCTCAGTTCTTTTTTGATTTTTGTTTTACAATGTTTTTGTCATACACATTTTTGTTTTACAAATTTCTTTAACTTTTCTAGTTTTTGTTTTACAACATCGTTATACTTTTTCCATTTTGTGTGTGTGTGTGTGTGATCCACCCTGTAAGTTTGTCACCCAATAAGTGTTTGGAATGATGGTATGAACTATTTTCATATTGATTGCTAATGTTTGGTTTTTACCTTTAAGTCACAATGTTGATACTAAGGTATGTTCTTTTGATATGATAGGCAATGACTTCACTTCATCCATCCATCCACCAGCTTCTATGGTCTCTCTTGGCTTGGAAATGTACAGTCTCCTTCTTAATAAGAACTTAAGTGAATCGGCGACTGAGTATTTCTCAAACTAAGGAAGGACTTAAGGATTTCAAAGGGTGTGACTTCAAGGGAACTTGATGCTTTTGTGTTGGTTGTTCTCTTGGGTGCTTGGATGTTTTCTTTTTGAGTTTTCTTGTTGTTCCGATGGTACCCAACTATCGGAAGCTGAGACAATAAAAATAAGAATTCTTTGCATGGTGTGGTTCTTACGCATAAAAACACAAAACACAAAAAAAAAAGAGAAAAGTGAGAATTTAAAGCACACCCCTTAGATGAATAAACTTGGGCTACAAGCACTAGTTATCAAACTAAAACTGTTCCCTCTAACTAAGGTCCTTCTCACTTCCCATTCTCTCCTTTGTTTCATCAGAATGGTGGTGACTCTTGGGGAAGGCATTCTTGTTATCCAAGTGGATGGTTTAGCCAAATGCATTAATGCGAAGTCACTGGATGTGGTTGGTTTAAGGCTGGACTTGGAATGGGATTTGCTAAGTCACATTAATCATGAAACACACAAGGGGCTGTACACCACCTTGTTCTTGGGATTCCATTCCATTTTCTTTTCTCCATCCTTCTCTGCATTATCCACCTCTTTGTCGGTTGTATCATTAGTATATATTTTAGTTGATGCATTATTTTCTTTCTGGTAAATTCTTGTGGTTAAGACTTTAACTCTTGTTCCAGATGACATTCCCAGAGCCTACGGACTCTTTGAATGTGGGGTTGTTAGGGCATTAAGGGCATGAGCTTGCTTTGGGGAGGACCCACTAACATTCCTATTTGGAGCACTAGTTAACTTCTTTTCCCTAACATTTTTTGCAATTAGTTATTATTTTGTTCATTACCATCTTAACATCCATTTCATCACTGCTATAGTTGTTCCTTTTTATCTATCTTTCTCATTCCTTTTCTTTTTTCATTCTAACGCTACCGGAGGTTCGCGATTAGTCATGCGGCTACGAGGCCTGATTTTTTCAATTTTCTCCTAGCCTTGAATTTTTTGATTTTTTGATTTTCTTCCTAACCCCTACACCTTCGGTGGTCATCATTAATATATCTCCAAATCCATATCAGCCATACCACAACCTAGCCAATGAACTTACACCGAAACAAGGTATCACTTACATGATGATTCATTTACCCTTGCTAATATAAGATTGTGTTGTGTGTGCAGATGGCGATCATACAAACAATGGATTGGATTTGGAGCAAACACTTGGAATGCAGCAGTGCTAAAGCAGCTATGCAAGGAGCAAGATCAATGGTGCGCTTATGGATGGACAACAAAGGTGCAATCTTGGCGTTGGCAGCAGCAACACTTCTTTCTCTCTCTTTTTCTCAGCTGCCAAATGAGGCCTAATGTCATTGTAATAAGGTGTTCACCCTTGTTGTCATGAACACCAATTTTGTCAAGTCTTGTAATGATGATCCGTTCACATGTCATCCCATTAGTTCCATTTCCCTTAATAATTCCATACCTTCTCGATATTATTGTAAGGAACTCGAGGATGAGTTTTCATTCAGTCATGGGGGTATGATGAGATGCGATTCGCATAGGCCATGATATCACGTATGCGATATCGCGGTTGCCACGATATTGCATCTTCCCCTGCGATGTCGCGTACGCGATATTGTGGTTCACCACCAAATCTATAAATAAGAGGCGGCACTCCCCTTATTTCCCATCCTAGGCTAGAAGTAGGAAAACTCTGGCAGATTGATCACTCTAGAGATAGAATATTTTCCATGTGCCCGTAGTAGGAGTACCCAAGTGAACGGATCTTTATTCGAGCAACATTGTACCTAAACGCAAGTTGTGTACGGCAATAAAGACGAGCTTTGTGGATAAACCTTGTAGTGCATGGAATAGGATTTATTACTTGTTATTTCTTACATGTTATTTCCTACCTGTTATTTATTACCCTGCAGTAGCGCGGCATGAGTACAACTTGATTACGAGCATTTACGGATGTGTACGAATAATTAAGAAATCGGCTGCTCATTGCGATTAGATTCTCTTACCCTCAACTCCTAGAATGTGGAATGAGTACGACTTGATTACAAACATTTAAGGATGTGTACGGCTAGTCAAGGAATGGATGCTCATTACGCTTAGGCTAGTTAAGTGCCTTAGTACGACCACTTCAAGCACGTGCGTTACGTGTGGTGATCCCAGTAACGGTTAGCGTTTGGTAGCCATGGTTGCATAGTTCAGGGTGTGTGCGGTAAGTGGGAATGGATGCTAATGCTAGTTAATTTAAACTTAGTTCATTAGTTAGAGTTAGTTAGTTTCTCAACCCTTCACCTCAATAGCATAGGAGAAAAACATAAAAGATATAAAAATCATATACCTCGGACTTACTTAACCATATACCATGACAAAAACAAGTAAGTCTGGGAAGACAACGAATGATTAACCCCAAGTGTTCCATGGGGCATGTAGGCATTTAGTCTGTGGAGTTCGACCGGATCACACGTGCTACGCTCGTTTCATATAAGGATGATCTTTTCTATAGATTGAAAAATACTCATATTTATTCTAAGTTTGATTTAAAATTAGGTTTTTTGCAAATCCAAATATATCTTGAAGATAGATGAAAAACAACATTTATAGTGCCATGTGGCATGTATGAATGGACTGTCTTACCCTTTGGGATCAAAATAGCCCCATCCATATTTCAAAGTCATATGGATAAAATATTTTCTTTGTACCCTTTTATTTTTGTTTATATTGATGATATATTAGTTATGTCTAAAAATATAGATAAAAATTTAGAACATTTAAATCAATTTTATAAAATCGTTGATGAAAATGGTTTAGTATTATCTCCTTCCAAAAAGAAAATGTTTATAGGTGTTGATATAGTTAGCTTTCTAGGTTTACAAATATGTAATGGAAGAATTACTCTCCAAGATCATATCCTTACAGAAATCTAAAACTTCCCCAATGAAATCAAAGGAAAAAACAACTTCAAAGATTTTTAGGATGCTTAAATTATATTTCAGGATTTTATAAAAATTGATGGGACGCGATATCGCGGCTGTCGCGATATTGCATTCCTCTTGATATCGCGTACGCGATATCGCGGTGTGCCATCATATCTATAAATAAGAGGCGGCTCTCCCGTGTTTTCTCATCTAGATCTAGACCCTTAGGGAAACTATGGCAGTTTTACCTCTCCATAGATAGAATATTTTCCATGTGCCTACAGTAGGAGCTCCAAAGTGAACGGATCTTTATTCAAGCAAATATTGTACCTGAACACATGTTTGTGTACGGCAATAAAGACGAACTTCTTGGATAAACCTTGTAGTGCATGGAATAGGCTAAATAGGATTTTATTTATTGTTATTTACTATTTATCATTTACATGCTTTATTAGGAATTAAATCTCTCTCAACCCTTCTCTCCTAGTTAAGTGCCTTAGTACGACCACTTCGAGCACGTGCATTACGCGTGGTAATCCCAGCAACGACTAGCATTTGATAACCACAGTTGCATTGGTTCAGGGTGTGAATGGTAAGTGGGAATGGATGCTGACACTAGGTTAATTCAGACTTAATTAGTTAGTTAAAGTTAGTAATTAGTCTCTTCAACCCTTCACCTCACTAGCTTAGGAGATAAAACCGAAAAGACATAAAAATCATATACCTCAGACTTACTTAACCATACACTGTGACAAATACAAGTAAGTCTGGGAAGACAACAAATAATTAACCTTAAGTATTTCATGAGGCATGTAGGAACTTAGTCTACGTAGTTTGACCAGATCACGCATGTTACGCTCGTATTCGTATGGTTGAGTGTAGGGGTACCTCGCCACTCATCAAAAATCTTGCCAAAGATCGAAGTATCCTCGATGAACAATTAAAGAAAGAAGCTAGACCTTGGACATCTGATCATACAACAACAATAAAAAGGTTAAAAGACCAATGTAAACATGTACCTCAACTAAGAATGCCAACCACAAGAACACTAATTTTAGAAACAGATGCATTAAATGATTTTTGGGAAGCAGTTTTAAAATAAGATCTAAATGGTATAATATATATTTGTCGATATGCAAGTAGTAAATTCAATGCAGTAGAGAAGAATTACCATAGTATCCACAAAGAGTTATTAGCTATTATTAGAAGCATAGAAAAATTTAGATTATTTTTTCAAGAAAAACATTTTATTATTTGAAGTGATTTAAAACTCTTTGATAAGTATTTGCAGTTAAAAAATTTAAATAAGGTAGCGTATACAAGATTAATTAGGTGGGCATTATTTCTTGCCAATTTTAACTTTGAATCTCAATATATTGATGGTAAGAAAAATGCTTTACTTGATTTTCTGGTATGTGAATATTAGTATTAATATGAATGTTGTTTTCTTATATAGATTTACTCCAAAATGAAGGCTGGGAATTACGGTCTAGTAGACATCTTAGAAGTTGTACTGTACATGAACCATGTATGCTAGTTATGGAAACCATTCGTCACCAACGCTTTCATGAATACCAATGGCATATGTTTATAACCATTAGTAATATGTTATTACCTAATAACAATATTACCCATATAACCTGTGTCTTACCAAGCACTCCTAACCCTCCTAAAGTGGCCTTCAAAATTGCAATCAACATTCAAGACATGGATTTTGATGTCTTATACCCTGATGACTTACATAAATGGCCATTGTACCAACCTATAGACTGTCATGTCTATCAGATTAGTCTATATCCACCTTCTACTACCACTTTGCCAAACAATCCTAGATTTTGGTCATGGTGGAATTTCTATGATCACTATCCTAACCATTTTCCTGTAGGGTTCCGTAGCAATTTACAAGCAAGAATGGATAATGAACCACATGGAGAATTTCTATTTTATGGGTCGATTCAATTTAGAGCATGGCATTTCATCCACCAAGAAGAATGTGCTCCATCATATTTCCTAACCACTAGTTTTATCAAAAGATTAGATTGGAAAAATCCATGGGGATATGCATGGTATTAAGATGTGCTGAGAGTGACTCCCACTGACATCATAGAGCATTGCTAAAAAAATCAACATTATCCTCTCTCCTTGGAGCTCTATCAACTCAATCCACTATTCCAAGAATATCACTGCCTTGGTGGAATCTTTGAAACCAAACACCTGTCCTCCAGCAATAATGACCCAGATGCTATAGAATCAAATTCAGACTAAGAGCATGCCACATGTATGATGTAAAATATTTGTCAAGTCAAGTCATGTAAAAGGGATTCGTTCTTATCACTTAGTGCGAGTAAAAAGAAATTCATGATAAAATCAAATCTTTGAGTGCATTTTGTGTTAGTGCTAATGTGTATAGCACTTAGAAGACTCAAGAAGTGTCCAACTTTTCCTATATAAGAGAGTCCAAGACACACCTGAGAGGCATCAATTAGAGACATCTCAAGCGAGCTTCTCATAGCACCCTTGAAAGAATTCCTAGCCAAGCATCCCTTAGGTATTCTATAAAGCTTTTGTGTGTGTGCAATAAAGAGTGTAAGTTTGCTAAAATCTTTGTGCATCATTTATGCAAAATCAGGCTTTCAGTTGGCAACTCTGAGAGTGGTATTGGAGCCATAAGCTGAGAGTTTGTTGGTAAACTAAGGATTCAGATGATGGAGATGCTGAGACAATAGAAGTCTATTTGAACATTCATCTTTCGCTACACCGAAATTTTGTTACAGAGACGTTGGATTGTGCAGGTCACCAAATAGTGTAAGATGTGCAGTGAAGGCCGAAGGACAGGCGAGAGTAAGTCGTGTAGTGGAGAGGTAGCAAGAGATCAACCATCTGTATTCATGGCGAACTCATAGAATGTTACCGGTTCTTCTTATTTTCATAGAATATCTAAATTCTGTAGCACTACTAATGGGACTCCTTTACCTGTACCACGCTGTAATGAAATTTATTCGTCACATAGTTTGCCTTTTATTGAATCATTTACGGAGATGTATGTATTTGTCAGAATGCGATTTACAAATTTCAGGATCTAGTCTTAGATCCATAGTGTTAATGTTCTTTTCTTCAGTAGAAATAGAAAAATTGATAGCAAAGGGTTATCATTATGTTCATTTAGTTGAACTATCAATCCATATACATCCTCATTTTAACTAGTAATTACACAGTCCTTATTGGATAGCACTTATTGGATAGCATTAATCGATAGATGATTTAAAACGTTTCAGGATACCATCATTACACAAGCTAAAGGAACATTAGAGACAAATGCACTTATTGTTATAATTCCTAATTTTACCCTATCTTTACATGACCCGCACATCCATAAAAATCTTACGTTAATAGTTTATCTACCTATTGATAGGATAGATAAAAGTCTTTATGCTATGATAGGAACTAGGTTTTGTTTTAAATTATTCAGTAATACTAGCATTCAAACTTTGTTCCCTTTTGGAGAACAAAAAACATAAGTAGGCACCACAAATCTGGAATATGGGGTTAATATAGACACTGAAGGTCTTCTCATTCATACCCAGTATCTGGATCTGACTAATACCTTTGATATTTACTTTGAATATCTGAAACCTAATAGAACATAAGCAAAATGAAAATATCAAGTTACCCTAAAAACCCCTAGGTTTGTCAATACAAATCCATTAGACCCTCTATGAAGGCCTAAAAAAAACATTCTTCCTCTGTTACCAATGCTAGTTCAACTTGAGTCAAACCAGCAAGAGTATGAACACAGGCAAATGGCCTATAGACCTCAAGTGAAACAATTAGAAGAATCAAATAAGATCCTGCAAAAACAACTAGGATTAGAACAAGTCAAATTAGGAAAACAAAAACAAGTTATGGAAGATGATGAAATATAAAGCGCAAATGAAGATCCATCTTATAGACATCATGTATTACAACAATTATATTCTCATTATAAATGTACAGAATGTGATGCTTTAATCAAAAACATGGGAATCCAAATGAATACAATGGAAGAACAAGAAAAGGAGTATAAACAGAAATTAAAAAAAAATTGAAGAGGAACATTTACAAAAATATGAATTATTACAACAAAAAATAGAAGATAGTAGTGGATCATCTAAATCTGTTTATAGACTCCAAGTCAAAAAAACATTAACAACCCCAACTGATATTATTTGTCTCCAAAAGTGGACAAATACAACAATGGGAGATGTAGTTTATCTAAATAGGTTACAATTAGATATATTAGACGGTATGAGTAAATTCAACATGGATATGAACAAATATCAAATGGAGAATATGACGATGGTAAAAAAAAATTAGAGAAAGAGGTAATAGCTATTAGACAAGTTTGGGTTCCAAAACAAAAACCTACAACTCTCATTCAAATTAGTAAAATTCCTAGTGCTCCTCCTCTAGAAGAATCATCTAAAACTTTTCCTTTTCCCCTATCACCTCCTTCAATTTGCAAAAAAGAGAAAAAATAATATAAAAAAGAGAAAAAAGAACAAAAGGAGAAAAAGGGAAAAAATTTATTAATTCATGCCAATATAGAAGAATCAGATGAAGGTACAAGTTCCGTATCTACAACCTCAACAACTTCTTTAGATATTGAAGAAGAAGTCTGATTAAGAAAAACACAAGAAGAAACACATCACCCCGAGGAGGTAAGTTCTATGCAAACTCGGAAGGCAGGGGATAAACAACCAAGTTTCTCCATGGATAATAAGAATCTTAAGGAATGCCAAGATATGATTGATACTTTACAATCCTATCTTGATGTACAAATAAATCTAGAGAAAAAATCTACACAAAGAGCCATTGTTAATGCAACTTATAACTTTAAAGGCATATTGAGGAGATGGTGAAACCATATCACACTTCCCATAAAACAAAAATTAATTAAACAACCAACAATTATTTTCCTTAATGCTATCATTAAGGAATTCATAGGAAAAAAGGGGAATGTAGAAGCACTTTATCGTGATAGGTTCTTTAAAGCTAGATTATCTAGAATACAGGATCTTCCTGCATTCTTAGATGAAATGGAACATTGGTATTATTACGGTAAATTAACCCATGAGGTAGCAACAAAAGGACATTTAATAGGATGTTTACCTCAACCATTTTGTAATAAATATTTAAGTGAATTAAAGAAACAAGATTTAGTATTAGCTAAATAGAAGTACAAAATGACATAAAAGTACTCATGGTCTCTAAAATAGGAAAAGCCAAGAATGCACTTGCCCTTGTTGGTTAAGTCTTCCTTTACTCTTGCTAGTTGTAGCTTAGGTTTATCATGATTGGATTGAGCTTGTCTTGTCAATGGGGAACTATACTAACTTTTGAGGTGGGTCTCTTGTGTGCTTGTGGTTTAGGCAGGTTCAATGGATCTTTGTCCACATCTTAGGGAAGGGGAAGACCTCCACATATCTTCCTTTTCAAGTGTAGGAGGGGTGATGTAATACTTTAGGGGAAGAGAAATGCCATTGTTTGAGAGCACCATCATCCAAATTTTAGGCATGCTAAACAATTAGAAAAAGTTGGATCTTACTTGTTAAGGTCTTCAAGATGTCGTATTCGTTGTGCTCTTTGATATCCTTAGACATTCAATTCGCTAGTTTCCATGCTCTTATCTCTTGTAGCTTTGGTAATGAGCTACTAAGCTTGTTGAATAACTTTTCTTATAGTCTAGTAGTGTGTCAAAGCTCCTGCCTACATTTCATCTTTCTCAATTGCATGAGGTATAGGAGTAGGGCAAATTTGTTAAAATTTCTTTCTCTAGTGTCCAAGAAAGATACACATGATATTTACATCCCATCCTAATGCTTTGGGATATTGTGGAGAGCATCCCACATGATAATCAATTCTTGAATGTCTACATCGCCAAAATGAGGTTAGAAAGCCCAATAGTATTTGTGGACAGAAGACAAAAGTAAAAATGGACTCCATCCAAGTGGCTTTGTGTGTATTTGAGTTAAGTTCAAAACCAAGGCTTGAAAAACCCAAACACCTAATGCAAAAGCCATGTTTAAAGCAAATGTAGTTGATCATCAGATGGGATACAGAAGTTTAGTGCATGTACACTGTGGCCTTTCTTGCATGTGGACTATGTCTAGAATATTCTAGTAACTTTTTGATTTCACAAAGCCTGCTACCTCTTGGAATTCCTTGTAATGCTCTTCCCTTTGGACATGGTCCCCTCTAATAAGATTCCTGGCCTTGTCTAGATGTAACTGATTGGAAGAAGTTTGGATTAATTTCTATAGGCCAACCCAAGAAGCATTCCCATTAATTTCAATAACTACATAAAGGCATTTCCCCATCTAGAGCCACCATTTGGTGTTTGATTCATGCATTGCATTCTAACTTCTCCTCTATTGTTCCTCTTCAAGGAAAGTTTTAACTCTTTGGGTCGGCTTGTGCCCCTTCTTGGCTAGTTTCTCGCAAACCTCCCTATGAAGATCCTCTCTGATTTGTGTACTAATACTATGGTTCATTGGAAGCTATTTTGTTTGAGGCTTTCTTTTTTGTAATTGCTATTGTATTAATTAAACACTTGCAATTACCACACCATTTATAGAAATATCAAAAATATATGCATCAATAAAACTTTATTACCCTGACTAGCCATTTGCTCAACTGAAAGTGATGACTTGCTTAATAGTGAAGCATTCAACACATCACATACATCAACGTGGCTATCATCCTTCATGGTGGGTTTGATATCAACCAGGTTTTCAGTTTGGACCTAGAACCATCTTCTACTTTGATGGATCCAACTTCATTAGATTTGAAATTGTTAGCATTGGGTTTGATAGGTGCCATATGGTTTGACCACCCAATATTAATAATCCATGTTGAGTATCACAATATGCACTATTAGGAAAAGGTGACACCACAGTAGACATAACAAATGTGGAAATGCAGATAGGATCCTGCATCAGTATGTTGAGGTCAGGTTTTTGCCCCTTTTGGGAGTTGAATATCACAAAACATGCCACTTAAGCTAGAGCAGGTCAACATATCATAGGCTCTAACGTACCCTTCACCCTAACAAAAACCCTGGAGGCATTAAGCAATTTAAGAGTATCACCCTAATCTATGAAGTCTTTAGTTGCGAGGAGGATTGAGACAACATTGTCTTCTTGTATGATTATGAATTTGCTTGGTGTAGCTCTTGTTGGCTGTGAGATTTTGGTCCCCTGTGTGGCCGGTTCGCATATCTATGCATATGTTCATTCTGCTGGTTTCTATTGTTGTTTGTCTCTACATGGGTGGCTTCTTTGGTACAGGATTGTCTAATGCTCCATCGTTATTTGGTTGCTTTACTTGCCTATAAACCTCTATCTATGTGAATCTTCAGAGCATCGGGGGAAGATATCTCTTGAACATAATCATTGTTTATTGTTTATCAGAAGCGGATATCCTTATCCTGCTGCTAACATCCAGGGCATATTTTGCATAGTGTTTGGCCCAGTTTTGTGCTCTTAACAATACTGACCTTGTTGATGATTTGAAAGTCTTTTTGATTCTGTATTCCGTTTTTGTTAGTAGCCTCTTTGCTATTTATATGATCACTGACCTTTTCTGTGAATTTCTGTAAAAGCTATTTATAAATCTGGAGTGGTTGACAAATCCGGAGGGCCTCAGTAGACATAATTAAATACTTACAGTTTCAGTTTCACTATATTGTAATTCATTGTATTTTAAATTTTGATAAAAAGTGAAATTTGATACCTTTGATTGTTACTTTTGGAGTAGTTGTCTCTGCCTTTTCTTTAATTCTTCTTTCTCGTGAAGAGCCACTAAAATTTTGACAGGATGAATTTTGATAATGATTAAATATATAAGAATTTCCTCTTCCGTGCAAAATTGACCTTCTATATCTTTGATGTGTTCCACTTCTACGTCTTTGGGTTTTTGCAAAGAAAGATGGACCATTGCTTGAATCTTCGATCTTTAAATCACTAAGAGTCTTTATCTGTGCAACGACTTGATCAATAGTCAAGGTGTCTAGATCTTTAGTCTAAATGAGTGTTGCCATTGTATTTTTATACTTGGAATAATTAAACATTGCTTTGACAACTTTTTTTAGCTTTCTGCAATTATAGTACTCAAATTTTTAAATTAAAGTTTGCATTCTCAAGAAGAGATTATCAAGTTACACGCTTCTGATAATTTGAAGATTTTCAAAGCCCCTTTTAGCTATCATTTGTCTTTTAGATTCTCATGTCAGGCATACAGTGAAAGATGAAGTGCCCCCCAACAGTCTTCTGCATTGCTCCTATTTGTGATTCTTACACCAATAGATTAAGAGACGGAGCTACAAATAATCTATTTAGGTAAGCCATTTTGCTTTTTCAAATAGTCATACTTCCTTTTGGCATCACTTAAGGGTTTTAACCTCAGGTACAATAACAAAACCTTATTTACCAATTTCGTATCATTCATGTGTCTCAAATAATATATTAATCAATGCACACCCAAATGAAATGTCGTTCTGACCATCAAATATGGTAGATCATTTAAGAATATTTTTTGCCATCTTGAAAGGTATGAGATTTGATCTTTAATGGAGGTCATTTAAACTTTTGATATTTTGATATAGATTTTCATGCTTTTGACTTATCCTTTAAGTAATATTGTGCTTTGATACCAATTGACGAATTGTGGGGGACCTATTTCACTGCCAGGTTTATAATTCAATGATAACTTCCAGTTGCATCACTTTCTAGCCAACCATGACTTGATTGCAACTTTCTAGGTTGTGGAGTGGTTGTGGTGAAGAATTCAAAGGACAGTGAGTCTATCATGATCTATGGTGGCAGTCATGCTATGTTGATGAACAAGTTGCGAGTTGAAGTTGATTAAAAAGGTCCGATCTTTTCTGACTCATTTTATTGGGTTTTTGGAATTTTCCAAATTTTTTTGGTCCCACCACTGCCCAGGTAGTGGTGGGATGGTTACGGTCATGTAAATACAAACATGCACTGAGACATGAAAAGGTATGGTGGGAAAATTGTAAAAATACAAATATGAAGTTATGGGTTCAAGTCTTTTCAAGCTCAATTTTCCAAATTTTCCTTTTGCATGAAAATTATGATTTGCTTTATGCTGCAGCAAGCTCAGTTTTTCGTGGTATGAGAATTATGATCTGTTGTACGCTGCAGCTTGTGTACTCAAGCAAAAATGTAAACTTTGTTAAAGCTTTTTCAAACTCTATTTTTTTACTAACACAAACTTCTTTCAAGCAAAAACTTTTTCTTGCCAGAAAATCATGAACGACTGCATACAACACCCACATATACAACGCTCTGCATGTTTTTTTTTTTTTTTTCTGTCACACTAAAATTATGGTGTGCTAGGCTAAAATTATGGTGTGCTAGGCTACGGCCTGCATACATAGCACTTGCTATACTTCTTTTTTTTTTCTTTTTTACCAAGGAAGTAAAATTAGTGTGCATCTTTTATTTTCGAAAAGTTACAATGGTGTAAGTTACTGACTTCAGGCAGGTTGGGCAGTTAAGCCTGGACGGGGCAATGACATGGCAAGAAGTTAGTCTTGGGAGATCAGACCCTAAATAAACATTCTGTTGTGAGTCAACTATGACTAAAGGTGAACTTATGGTGGATTTAAATTCAAATGATAATGGTTACTTTAAGGTAACTCTGGTTGGTAGTACAGAATTGAGAAGTGCTGAGGGTATATCACAAGTTGTGGTGAAATTAGGGTAGGCATTGCAAGGAGACCATGACTCATGGTAGACAAGTTAACTCTGTTGTTGTTGCTGTCAGTTTAATTGTTTCATTTATGTAGCTTTACTAAGCATAAACATTCATTGATTTTTTAAATGTATAATGAAAGATTTTTTTGATTGAACCTCAAGTAGAGTAGTCTCTGGGTTTATGCTCGAGGAAATCGGCAGCAAAGATTTTTTTGATTGAACCTCAAGTAGAGCTAGTCTCTGGGTTTATGCTCAAGGAAATCAGCAGCAACAAGTACAGCTAGTCTCTAGGTTTATGCTCGAGGAAATCGGCAGCAACCTAGTGGAATCACCATTGCTTGACCAATTCAAATGGGACAACAATGACAAGGGGGACACCCTCAAGCTAGGGACTTGTTTGCCCCTTTATGTAACTTGTAAATTCTCTTACAAACACAAGTTGACTATGACTATTGATACACTCATGGTTTGGAGATAAGTTATCAAAAATACAAAGGTACGAATACCTTTGCACATCAGGTATTGAACATGGATCAAATGTAAAGTGTGTTTGAACTTGATCTTGAGTTTAACATTTCTTTTGACCTGTAAAAGTCTTTATCACCATTGAAAGAACTGAATTGGACTCGTAAAATTGTTTCAATAACTCAGTCAAGCTAGGGACTTGTTTGCCCCTTTATGTAACTTGTAAATTCTCTTACAAACACAAGCCAACTGTGACTATTGATACACTCACGGTTTGGAGATAAGCTATCAAAAGTACAAAGGTACGAACACCTTTGTACATCAGCTATTAAACATGGATCAAATGTAAAGTTTGTTTGAACTTGATCTTGAGTTTAACATTTCTTTTGACCCATAAAAGGCTTTATCACCATAGAAAGAACTGAATTGGACTCGTAAAATTATTTCAATAACTCCTTTTTATAGAAATTAACATGAAAGCTTTAAAGTTTAACATATGTGATCAAATAGCATCAAAATGACTTAAGAAATGCTCTTCTATGTGAATTCAAAATAGACTGTTTAGCTTAAGTTGTTTCTTTTAGACATCAACAACCTTGTTAAGTCATTTATTGTGCTTATGTTTGGCCAAATATTGGTGTCTGGCACTATGTTCAACAGTACAGACATGTACCATTTGACAAAATGCAGGTATCAACAAATATGTGGCTTCTGAGATCAACATTTTTGCATCTTAAGACATTTTCTCTACACATTGATTCATGTTAATGATTATTTATAATTAATAGGAAAGGTTTGTCAATTAGATATGCATATTTATTCTGAATTAATTGTAATATTCTCAAATTTATTTGTTGAAACTTTTTTTGTGCATTGCATTGGTATTTTATCAATACATTCTACTGAACTTTGTCTGACTCAAGATTGAGCAAGGTCAAATTAGGGTAAGAAGTTTTTTTTTTTTTCTAAGATATCGGTCATTTTTACATAATTTTTATGCATTATATTCAAATTTAAGGTTGGGACAATGCAAGGATGATGATGATGATATTCAAATTTAAGCCACAAAATTATATTTAAAATGGAAGAGTAGGTGTCAATACTATCCCCAATCTTTTACTGTTATCATGCTTTTGTTTATCTGTATTCAATTAAAGACAGACTATTCATGCTAGCTGTGTTAGGAAGAACTTTTTATGTATATGTCATTATGTGATAATTATATGATAACTAGCTTGTAGACACTGTTCAATTGTTAAGCAAGACTGGAAGTTATCTAAGATTAACAATTTTTTATGGTACCTAGATAGCTCTAGCAACATAAAACATTGAATGCTTAAGATACAATTTTGCAACAGTTAATTAGAAGCCATGTAATCTTTGTTGAATGTAGATTAGCATCAGAGGTTAGATGATATAATCATGCATATCATTCAATATGGCAATAGGTATGGCTAGAAGTTTTTTCTTAAGAGATAGGCTAGAGTTAGGGTAGAGGTAAAGGTTAAGTTTCTTTTATCTCCCTTGACTTAACTACTTCTCAATTTTTCTTCTCCCATGACTTAACTATTTCTATACAACACCAAAAACAATGTGACATTATAAAGGAATATTACATTTTAGGAAAGATGTCATAAAAGATCATAGATCAGACAATATAATATACTAGTTGACTCTTGAATTTATAATTAATTAAGCAATGTAACCCAATATAATTACAAAAATATTCAAACTCACAAACAATAAGCTAAATTCTGCATGAATCTTAATGACCAAATCAATAGGCAACAAGATAGGATATAATGGAAGAAACCAACAATGTTATTAATGAGGAAGGGAGTGATGATAGGAGGTGAGTAGGAAGACCTATTGGCAGGAAGTGAGCAAATGCATCAACTGACAAAGGTGCAAGAGGAGGTTGAGGAGGTTTTAGTATAGGAGTGGGGGTGGGAAGCTAGGTTGGTTTGGGGGGACCATGAGTGGAAGCAATAGTGCTAGAGCCTGGGCAAATGGAAATGAGAGTAGAGTAGGGAGTCACATTATCGAGGGTGGGGTGAGGGGTTGGCAGGTGTGGTTCAAGGACACTAAGGAACAAGTAGATGAGGGAGTGGCTACAATTTGTGCAGATGTTAAGAAGGGTTCATTTGAGGTGTGGAGACTAGGGAATGAAGGCATTGAGGATGTGGTTCTTGCATATGGAAAGCTTATGGTTAGGCTTACCAAGTCCATTTCCATAGCTACAATGGAGGAGTTAAAACACACCCTTATTGGCAAGTTTATTTCTATGGATCCTTGTTCTTGAGTTGATTAGATTTGGTGTTGGATGGCCACTTAGTGGTTTGTCCCAAATGTTAGTGGTTTCCAGGGACACCATTTAACATGATGATCATTGGTTTTTGGCATTAGGGGACTTCACTTGACTCACTGGTGCCTTGGGGCCTATCACAATCCATAGCTTTTCAATCAAGCACTGACCTAGATCAAAGTCTATGACTTGCCATGAGAGGCTTGGATGATAGACTTTCTTGAAACCCTTGTCAATTTTTTTGTAGATTTCTTCATTTTGAACAAATTTATACCTTCCAAAGGCAAGATGGGATTCACTTGTTTGTACATTTAGCATAATCTAGCTGATATAGGGTTGCTTAAGGAAATCCTCCTAGAAGTGATTTTTGGATCTGTTGTGGGTAGAGTACGAGAATGAGCCAACCCTTGTCATTTCCCCCCTCTAACATGGTTGTGATTGCTATTGGCCCTAAGGCATCCTATGTGCAAAAGTGGCTACAGTCTTTCTTAGTATCTTGTAATTGTTGTGGAGCACTATGCAAGGTCTATCATGCATACATCATCATGCATGTTGGAGCATTTGTGAAAGATTTAAACTATATTGTATGACAATAGTAAAAATTCAAAAGGAATGTGACTTGAAATTGCAACCTTATACTTCTTATCATGAGTGCATATTTCTTTTCTACTTGCTAAGTTGTGATTAAAACATTTTTTATATTATTTAAACATGTGTTCCTGGGTTCCACCCTTGCTTGCTAGTGGGTTGGCCCACTGGCAGGTAGGGATGGGATCCAAGGACACATAAGCATGATTGGTGATGGTCATGGATATACAAGCAATAGCATTGTAGCTATTATGAGCTATTAAGAAGGACTATAGTCATTCTCCCTCTATGTAGGCATTGATGGGTTTAGTGCTTGGGTGTGACTTCTATGGAAAGAATCATATTACTAACAACTGTTGGGTATAGAAACGAAAGGTTGCCTAACAACACCAAGGACCTGAGAAAGGTAGCATTTTGAGGAATGCACAACTAGAATGGGTGATAGGGGGAGGGGACAATTGGTATTGTCGAGCACAATAGATTCTAAGTCTTGCTATAAGATGTTAAGATAGTGGATTCCTTGGAGCTGGCACCCTCTATAGGGTTATTGGGGGGCCCTTCCATGCCAATAGATATAGTCTCATAGACCACTTTGGGGGCTGTCCATGGATCTCAAAAGGAGGATTCTTTTGGGGTGATTGATTGAATAGAGACACAGAGTGTGATACTATTGATCAATGTGCACTAGATTTTGGAGGAGGGGTGGGGGGAGGGAAATCCATCCCTTTTGAATCTCATAAGTCCTTGGGGGTTCTAAAACTGGGCAGGTGGGTTAACCCATTTAGGGGCTTGTCTTTTCATGGCTATCTTCCTAGCCTAATAGCCCCATCTCTTGCCAAGAAGTAGATTCTTAAGGGGAATTTGAAAAATGTTTCTCTTCAAACAAAAGGGTTCTAGGTGGATAAATAGAAATAGGTTTTCTACCAAAAATCGCTCTTGGTGAGGCATAAAGAAACACAGATTTATATTGAATTAGGACATTAGGAGCCTTGAAAGAGGTATACAATAAAATATCTTATAGTAGATCATACAAATCCTCATTTGGAATTGCAAGGGGCAAGGTACACCTAATAAAAAAAGCACCCTTAAGGACTTGGCCATAGGAGGCCACTGTAATATGACTNAAGTAAGTCCGAGGTATATGATTTTTATATCTTTTTATGTTTTATGTCTCCTATGCTAACAAGGTGAAGGGTTGAGAAACTAATTACTAATTCTAACTAATGACTAAGCCTAAATTACCTAGCGTTAGCATCTGTTCCCACTTACCGTACATACCCTGAACCGATGCAACCGCAGCTACCAAACGCTAATCGTTGCTGGGATCATCACGCGTAATGCACATGCTCAAAGTGGTCGTATTGAGGCACTTAACTAGGAGGAAAGGGTTGAGAGAATCTAATCTAGCCTAAGTGCGATGAGTAGGCGATTCCTTGACTAACCGTACACATATTTGTGCATGACTACCACTGGGATTACCAAGTGTAGATCCTGAATACGCCACTGGGTTACCAAGTAGTCACACTAGATGCTCGTAATCAAGTCGTACTCATACTGCATTGCGATGAGCAACCGATTCCTTGACTATCTGTACACATCCTTACATGCTCATAATCAAGTCGTACTCATTCCGCATTGCTAAGAAAAAAGCAATAAACAACATTAAATAAAATCCTATTCCATGCACTGCAAGGTTTATCCAAGAAGTTTATCTTTATTGTCGTACACAACTTGTGTTTAGGTACAATGTTGCTCAAATAAAGATCCGTTCACTTTAGGACTCCTACTATGGGCACATGGAAAATATTCTATCTCTTGAGTGATCAAACTGCCAGAGATTCCCTACTTCTAACTTAGGATGAGGAAACAAGGGAGGGTTGCCTCTTATTTATAGATATGACGACGCACCGCGATATCGCGTCTCATCATACCCCCATGACTAAATGAAAACTCATCCTCGAGTTTCTTACAAAATATTGGGAAGGTATGGGATTATTGAGGGGAATGGAACTAATGGGATGACATGTGAACAGATCATCATTACAAGACTCAACAACTGGTGTTCATGACAACAAGGGTGAACACCTTATTACATTGACATCAGGCCTCATTTGACAGCTAAGAGAAAAGAGAAGAGAGAAGAAGAGAGAAGAAGAGAGAAGAAGTTTTGCTGCTGCCAACGCCAAGATTGCGCCTTTTGTTGTCCATCCATAAGCACGCCATCGATATTGCTCTTTGCATAGCTGCTTCCAGCACGGCTCCATTCCAAGGGTTTGCTCCAAATCCAATCCGTTGTTGTATGATCGCCATTTGCACACACAACACAATCATATATTAGCAAGGGTAAATGAATCATCATGTAATTAATACCTTGC
>MNCI01034416.1:0-33319 GCA_015680685.1 Gnetum montanum | reverse complement strand
CCACACACAGTGGTAATGATGTCCTCCACCAATCCCAAGGGAATGGTGATGGACTGGTCTACCAGCTCTAGTTGAATGTTGCTCTTCTTAAGTTGGGGCAGGTTCCAGGCGTGATACATCTCTTGTGAAATTAAGTTGACTTCGGAACCTGAGTCAAGAAGAGCCCTATGTGGTTCATTTTCGATGACTTAAAGGTAGATTAAGGGACTTCCAGGGTCAATTAGTTTCCTAGGAAGGTGGCCTACCTTGATCCAGTTGGTTACGGTATGCGTTAACATAACCGTATGCGTTAAGCTCTGTTGGACTGAAGGGTGCTTCGAAGTGTTAGATGGTGGAGGAGTGTACCTAGACTCAACTGCTTGTTGTTGCGAGAGTTTGTTTGGGCTTTTGGTTCTGTAGAAATGTCTTCTCTTTTTACAGTTGTTAGAACCAACAGTAGGTTGAATAGTTACAGCTCTCGCAGCGTGACGTTGCTGCGGTTGAGTAGGAAGTTTCCCTTGCATTGTTGGAGCAGGAGGTGTTATGGGAACTACTTGTGGAAGAGGTGTGGATGGATTTGAAGGATGGTGTGGGTATGGAGTGTCTCCTGAAGGAGGAGTTCTTTTGAAGTATTCCCAAACTTGGTAGTAACGGTGGGGAGTTGTGTGACTCATAGAGTCACTTAGAGAAATTGGCTACTGCACATAATATCCATAAGGGTCAGGCTGCCGATAAGGGTACTGATGTTTCGGCGATGGCATCCCCCATGACTATGGGTATTGCCATTGCTGATGTTGTCCGATGGGTTGTGGTGGAGTTTCACTTGGATAATACGTTTATGGTTGGTGGAACTGCTTTGGGTTACCTTGGGGATAAGGCAACCTACAGGGTGTTTGCCATTGATTATGTCTTAGATTAAGTGCATACACCCTAGACTCTTGTAGATGTGAGATGATTGGGCAACATCCCTTAGGATGGTCATAGTGGCAGATCTCACATCCACCATCATCGTCTGTGTCTGAATCCACAACCACATCAGAATTAGTGATTTTTCCCTTACCCTTGTTATGTGCAGGGTCTAAATCTCTCCGCTTTGTCTTACCTTTATCACTACTTTGTTCCTCCTTAGACTCTTCTACAATTTTCAAGACACTTTCAAGTCTTGAGTCTAAGGAATCCCATAATTGATCCATCTTAGCTGATACTTCTGTTATTAATTTTTGAATCAACAAGGTTTTTTTGTTCACCAACTCTTTGAGTGGTGACTCATCCTCCTCATCACAAAATTTCACTCTCTTCTTTCGAAGGGAGGGGTCATGGTTGTATTCTTCCGCACTTTCTCTCTTGTGTAGCTCACCTTCTTCTTTTACTACTTGTTCCAACAAGCTATGTACTTCATGGGCTCTAAGTTGTGAGAGTCTCCCTTGGGCATAAGTCCCAAGGGTTCTTCAAGTTTCATGCCTTAGCCCATCCACGATGTGGCGAAGTTGATCCCACTGAGCGTATCCATGGCCCAGGCAACGATGTAACAATGTGTAGTAGCGGGTCATGGTAGCATCCAAGGGCTCATGAGTATCTTACTTCCATCCTTGGATCTGCTTATGCAAATTAGACACTCTGGAGTACGTTTGATATTTATCATTGAAGAGTTCTAACATCGTACTCCACCTTCTGATGGTTTCCAGTTCTAAGGACCAGTACCAACTCTCTACTTCTTTGGTGAGTGTCCTGGGAAACAACTTAAGTTTTTGCCACTCATTTTCTATATTTTGCAAGGCACAGGCATCGTGGAATGCCTATAAATGATGCTATGGATCAGCGTTGTATCCCCCCTCAAAGCGTGGGATATTGTTCATGTTTAAGCATTTGATCCGACTATCTTTTAAATGCCTTGTGGGAATTCTAACAACCTTTGTTATGTCAAGCATACTTCGGGTTGCAAGTAGGGGCTTGTCATGATCATCTCTTTCATGACGTCTATGATTTCTACGTTGTTCCCTACTTTCTCTTCGTTCATGCCCTTGTCCTCTCTCTCGACTCTCTCGTTGAGGTCTCTCATTTTTCTTACCTTTATCCTCTCCGTTATGCTCATGTTGGTTGTGCCCAGATGTGGAAGGAGAGGGTGAGTGATGATGATGATGCTTCCTACCTTCTCTTCAGCTGCTACGGCCCCGATCGTGGTGACGATCTAAGTGCCCGTCCTTATCATGAGTTGTTGTTCCCTCTGTGAACAGTTGGTGTTCATGGGGATCAGAACCAGTAATATGTATCATTGAGCGTAGGTTCTGATACCCCACCTCCTCACCATTATTAGGAGGAGGAACATCATTTGTTAGAGAACCCATGATAATGGGTTCCTCATCTCCTATTTTGCTAAGGACGTGCGGACCTTTTCCCTTCAACAATGTGTGTTGGCTCTCCTGCCTTGAGTCCCTCATACGTTGTGCTTCTATGGGATAATAATCTCTTGAGTCAAAATCTTCTGCAATGTATTTAGCATATAATTTTGTCATGCCAATCTGTGCCAAGGCACGGAGAAGCATGTTTGGAACTGCATGATCTGGAGGTAACACTATGTTACCTTGCAAATCTCTCCATCGCAGTTGTTCATCTTGATGGAGGATAAAAGTAAAATTTGGAATATACTCATCGGGATGAGTATAGACTATCTTGTATTGTTTAGGACTTGACTGATTTTGGTTATGTGTTTTATGCTACCGACTGTCTCATGTATTGTCCCTAGGTGGTGAGTTGCTCTTGTGAGAAGAAGACATTTTGATTTATCGGTGTGCTATTTCACTGTTATATGAATTCTTGTTTAATTAATTAACTCGAAGGTTTGTTTAGGCTCCCAACGATGTGAGTGATATCCTTTATGTTCTATTCAGCGGACAAACACTTAGTCCTCGGCAACGGCGCCAGTGATGAGTGGCGAGGTACCCCTACACTCAACCATACGAAACGAGCGTAGCACACGCGATCTGGTCGAATTCTACAGACTAAGTGCCTACACGCCCCATGGAACACTTGGGGTTAATCATTCGTTGTCTTTCCAAACTTACTTGTAGTTGTCACGGTGTATGGTTAAGTAAGTCCAAGGTATATGATTTTTATATCTTTTTATGTTTTATGTCTCCTATGCTAATAAGGTGAAGGGTTGAGAAACTAATTACTAATTCTAACTAATGACTAAGCCTAAATTACCTAGCGTCAGCATCCGTTCCCACTTACCGTACACACCCTGAACCGAGGCAACCGCGACTACCAAACGCTAATCATTGCTGAGATCACCATGCGTAACGCATGTGCTCGAAGTGGTCGTACTAAGGCACTTAACTAGGAGGAAGGGTTGAGAGAATCTAATCTAGCCTAAGTGCGATGAGCAGACAATTCCTTGACTAACCGTACACATCTTTGTGCATGACTACCACTGGGATTATCAAGCGCAGATCCTGAATATGCCACTGGGTTACCAAGTAGTCACACTAGATGCTCGTAATCAAGTCGTACTCATACCGTGTTGCGATGAGCAATCGATTCCTTGACTATCTGTACACATCCTTACATGCTCGTAATCAAGTCGTACTCATTCCGCATTACTAAGAAAAAAGCAATAAACAACATTAAATAAAATCCTATTCCATGCACTGCAAGGTTTATTCAAGAAGTTCGTCTTTATTGCCGTACACAACTTGTGTTCAGGTACAATGTTCCTCGAATAAAGATCCGTTCACTTTAGGACTCCTACTACGGGCACATGGAAAATATTCTATCTCTGGAGTGATCAAACTGCCAGAGTTTCCCTACTTCTAACTCAGGATGAGGAAACAAGGGAGAGTCGTCTCTTATTTATAAATATGATGATGCACCACGATATCGCGTCTCATCAATAGGTGACTGGGGATCATATGTGAGGTGGGTACACAATTACAAATAGCACTTACATCATTGAAAACCTTTGGGTGTTGTGTAACTCAACCCCCTTAAGTCCAATGGCTCAAGATATTAAGCCAAAGTAAACATATGTATGGGTAGGGTTGGATAGTGGTGCCCATCACCACATCTAGGATAGGGTGTATATAAAATAAATAAACAATGCAATCCATCTATTCAAGATATGGAGATGAATATATTATTATTAAAATGATTAGTTAATGATTCCTAAAAATACTACATGTTTCACACAAGGCACACTAATCAAATGCATCATCCATCTAATTAAACTATGAATTTAGGTGAATTGCTTATCCTAGGGCCCAATGGGCTTCTAATCATAATTCATGTGGGTTCATCTTATGGAAAGCAAATCAACATGCATTATCACATATATATTTTCTCTTTTCCTTTCACAAATAATAAAACATAATTGCTAGTAAATAAATGGGGTTAGCATATTGAAATGGGAATATAGATAAATAATATTTTGGTATGCATGGAAGGAAAATTTAAGTATGACAAAATGTACAAATATTCATTATGTTATAAAAGACTTACTCCAAAGAGACTTCCTAGCTTAACTCTACATTTCAAGTGAGTTTTTAAATCCCATATAAGAAACTAGCTTATACATAAATAATGGGGAGTTACAATATGTAGATTTACTTTTCATGTAAAAATCAACCAAATGTTTCCTCCAATTTCAGGCATCCTAAATTTGGCACAAAGTCTGAGGGTAGAACCTGCGTTTTTGGCAATCAAATCTGAGTATAGAGGAAAATAAGGGCCTAGAATATATGTAAAATTTGAATAATCAAGACAGTTCATGGAAGTTGGGATTTCACAATGTTCTCAAAGCCTAAGGCAATTTCAATCTTTGGAATTTCTTTTATTGGAAGGCAGAATCATGGAGAAATAAATAGTGGCCGCAAAAAAATGTTTTTTCTTTTGTGAAGCTAAAACAGAGGATAGACAGAGTCTCTGATATTTTCTTGTTAAGAAAAAAAGGGAAACAGAGGGCAGATTCTATAGGTGACTTTTTTTTATTTTTTATTTTCAGTAGAAAAGATTTTGGGTCATTGTATTAACAGTAAAAATTACAAATCTTTTGTAGAGGGGGTGGTGGGTGGGTGTGTAACCCCCCTGCAAAACGGGGAGTAAGCTCCCCTGCCTTCCTTTGACACCCCCTATCCCTGAAATTTTTATGGATAAGAAATTTGGGAGACGCTGGCAACATTATCCTACTTGTATCATAAGGTAATGTTTTAGGATCCACATTCTCATCTTTCTTGTTTCTACATTTTCTTAGGTTTGAGACCATCGCCTTGGCTTCTGCACTTTTTTGATATTAAAAGCATCAGAGAAGAATTTCATGGAGAAACTAATTGTGGAGGAAAGAAATCACATTTGAAACTGAGCAAGAAAGAAATTGTGGGTTGAAATCACGTTTTCGAAAAGACACTACAGTTTTTTAAAAACAAATAAAAATGCACGATTATATATGTAAACATATAAATATTTCCTTTGTGCCTTACACCTTTTTTGTTGGATGCGTTATGATTTAATTTTTACATCACTTAAACTCACAAAGTACTTTGTAAGTTTTAGTTGATAATATTATTTCTGGCCTTCAAGAAGGATAGTTTTTAGATTTTTCTTATTATTTGTCAATGTATATTTGTATGTTATGTAGTCTGTTTTGCTTTTCGTTAATATTTTATATTGCAACGAATTTAACTCATTGATGAGTGAACTTTTCTTTGAAAGGCTTATCTTCTGGTCTCTGATGGTATGCAAAATCAACAAAAGCTACTTGTCTAAATTTAATTTAAATTAATGTTATAAAAACAGTATTTTATACCATTTGATAACCAAATTCTTTCATAGGTGTGGGACTACACTGGATGGGATATACATACTATGATGCTAAAGATGTTGGGGGTAAGCATGGATTCAGTTTAAGTCAACTTAATGTTTATTTTCCCTTTGCTGATGTGGAAATCCACAGTATTTATATAATTTCTCTTGTAACATGTTTGTTTTCTGCAGATATGTCGTAGAAAACAGAGTACTCCACAATGCACTCTTGTCACGCTTACAGGTTTGAGCAGCATGTCTTACTTGAAATTAGCTAAATTTGTGGCAGGCCATTTCATGTTAGTAGAAACAGAAGCTCTGATAAGCAAGAACATGCGTTTTACATCCAAATTTCTGCATTAATTATCTTAACAAGAATATTGTTTCCATAGTTGATCAAACAGGCCTAAAATAAAACTGATTCAATACTCAAAACTTATATGCATAATAATATTTAATTAATTGACAAAATCAAATAAGGATCATGTCCATATATTTCAAAATACTATTTTAAGTTCTTATCAAAGTTTAGAACTTCGTAATTTTCAACACATAATTTGTCTTATTTCTTTTAAATAAATGTAAACATTACCAAGAAATAGCGATTTCGATAGAATGGCAATCTTAAAACTGTTAAATACACGTTCATTGATTTTTGCTTAAAAAATAACCAACAAGTGTAAGTATGACATGCAACACAAGGTTTAAATGTCAAAACTACTCACCAGAAATGAGGCATTGCTATAATTTTTTATAGATTCACTGTACTTTGCCATTTTATGAAATCTGCACGGTTCAGTTCTGTGATTTTGGTGAAGTATCGTAAAGTTATCCCAGCTACACTGTAATGCTGCATAATGAAAAAAATACTGAGGTTTATTTTTCCAACAGGGTTTATGTAGTTTAAAGGGTGTCATCACTCTGGCTTTGACATGTTCTCAAAGAACAAATACATGACTAAATTTCAGCTGTAACTTTATCAAACATGTTTACTCATGCTGTAGTTCAGTAGCTTCCTTTGAAAGCATTTAGTTATTTATTTATGAAAATGAAAATGACAATGGAAATTCTTTATTACATTTAGTTACTTTTTGGCATTGGATTCCAACAGGATACAAGGTTTGCTGACATTTTATCTCCAGTGCAAGTGCAATCTGTCTCAGTTAAACATAACGTAACTTCATCATTTCAATCAAAGAATACAACAATAATGATCATACACGATTAGTGGTAAGAAAAACAATAATGATATGTATAAATAACATATTAGTTTGTATGATCATATCATCAAAAAAGTATTTTCATTTGATAAATAGGTTGGTGCAGATGGAGGTCGTTCTAAAGTGCGGTCAATGTTAGGCTTACAAACAAAAGGATGGGAGTACGAGCAACAGGCTCTTATTTGCACAGTGAAAGTCCAAACTGAAACTATGACAGCATGGCAAAGATTTCTGCCTACCGGTCCATTGGCACTTCTTCCCATGGGAGATAAATTTTGCAATATTGAATGGTCAACCACCCCAGATGAAGCATTGAAACTCAAAAAAATGACTTCTGATGACTTTGTACTGTCAGCAAATAATGCTTTGAGATACAACTATGGAACCTATCCTCAGTCAAATATTTCAGAAATCGTAGGCAGTCTTCAATGGTTGTCTGGAAGTTTGACACCTTCAGTTTCAGGATCCTTTCAAGCTCCTCCAGCTGTAGTTGATGTGGTGTAGGAGCGAATGTCATTTCCACTGTCATTGTTGCATGCACGAGAGTATGTAACAAATCGTGGTGTTCTTGTTGGTGATGCAGCTCACACTGTGAACCCATTAGCCGGTCAAGGAGTTAACCTGGGCTTTGGTGATGCTGCTGCATTGGCAAGGAATCTCAAAAATGGTCTTTCTACTGGTTTTTGATATAGGAGAGGTATGATAAAGTTATTATGATACATGTATCTTTTAGCATTTATGGAAACAATGTTGAAATTCCTACACAAAATTGCAACTAATTTACCAAGGATGTTTCTTCTTCATGAATGTCTGACATGAAAATGCTCACATATAGAAAAAAACAGTTCAAGCAACAAATGTAATGATGATGAATCCCATAAAAATTCAGTGATAAAATATTTCAGTATATAAGGAAACTTCAATAATACAAGTGGCATCTTAACATTTGTTTCTTGGTAACTCAAATAGAGCAGTACAATGCAATCTTGGAAAATACATCTTGTTCAACTATACAAAATGAATGAAAATATATATGATGTAACTGTAATTAGGAAAATTGATGGGTATGTGCAGTGTTGGTGCAGAAGAACCTCTCATTCCTCTGATGTATTTTTCTGCATCTCTATCGTTTGGAGGTCCTAGGGAGTCTATCCCTTGGATTTGGTTCCAATCAGAAGTCAAATTGGATGTATTTTGTGTTTTGGACTAGCAACTACAAGGAAATTGTGACTCACAGTTGGGCAAAGTCCGGAGTTGTGAGCAGATGCAGCTTGTAGTGAACCAAAATTTGGTTTTTGAAAAATGTTAAGGCTTGGATAGGGAACTATGATGACAGTGACTCACAGTCTGCCCAGAAAATTGCCAGAGGCTGCTATTTGTAGCTGCACACATTGGGAATGAGGTTTGCTCTTGGGTTTTTTTTCAAATGTTTAATTGCAAGGTACTGCAGCTTGTAATTGCTCACAATTGGTCATCCGCAACTTTTTGAAGTGTTTAAATGCTGAAAAGTTTGGGAATTTGGCATGGTTCCTATATAAGGTGAAAGAAACAATGAATTAGGAGTCTTTTGGCCATTTTGCACGTTGCCTACGAGCTAAAGGAGAGCTTTAAGAGGCAATTGAGTGAGTCCATTGAATATTGATGAAGCTCTTTGGCACTGTATTCTCATCCATTGAATGAGATGAAGATTGTGAGGGGTCTTAGGCCTCATGCCTCTCATCCATTGTTGAGTGTTGAGTGTTGTGAGGTTTGGTGTGCATTGGGAGGCACTGGGAGGCTGAATACTTCCATAGATCATTGGCTTGTGTGTTCATGAGCCCAAGTACTCTTATATTCTAATGTATTTTGATTTTTATGCATTAAAAGAGAGGTTTTTAGTGGTGTTTTCCTTTCTACATCTTGTTGCATGGAATGGAAAATGTTGTGTGTTTTGAAGATAGTTTTGGGGCTTAATTGAGTAGGCTTACTAGGAATACAAAGAATCAGAATGAAAATAATAAGTATGATAAGAAAAAATAAAAGAAGTAGAGAAAAGTGCAAGGACTTGCTTTGTGCACTCTAGGTGATATTGTTAAAAGTTGTTGGTTCAATGAACTAAACCTAAAGGATCTGGAAGCTCAATAGAAAGTGATGAAGAATGGAAATTGCAAGGACTCAAATTTGAAGGTGCAATTTAATTGATCGCAAGGATTAGTAAGTGATGGTAAGTACACCACCTTAGCTCTTATAGCAATTGATTGACTTAGGCATCCAGTTTGTCGTTTGCAACTCCCAAGTTAGATTCTAAAAGGCATATTTCGACAGGTGTCAACCTAGGGGCATGATAAAATTATATGTTCAGGCTATGATATAAGGTAGAAAGCCAGCCATAGAAAATCATTGTCAAATCCTTTGCCTACCATAACGGTCAGCTCTTATAGATGGGATAAATGCATCATGATGGTGACTTAGGCATGCAGCTTGTGGCATCAATGGTAAATAAAATCTGGTATATCAATTTTGGATGTTCTTGAAACTTGACAGAAAATAAAAATGTTCTAAAAAATATGGAATAAGTTCCTCAAGAAAGTGCAGATACTCAAACAGGTAATACTTGTTACGAATGCAAAGGAGAAGTGTGCATTGAATTTAATGATGCCAAAATCACTATAGCTAATGTATAGAATTCTCCAGACTTGAAAATTTTGGCCAGTGAATTGTTGAAAGACGGCTATGCTGTGATGGTTGAAACAAATATTTTGGTGATAGGATGTGTAAAATCAACCATCAAGCAATTGGTATCAAGGTGGCTAAATGTCAAGAAAGTAAAGGAGTTTTCAAGTTTAACTTCAGTGAGAGATGCACTGCAATCCTTTTCATTAAACAAAAGAACAAAATGGATGCCAGAACCTTATGGCATTTGTGTGTAAGAAAGTTGGTGATAATCAAAATCATATATTTTATGAATGTTTTGAGGAAACATGTGCAAACGTCATTTCCATAACTAGGTTAAACGAAAACTAATTGCAAATCGTTGATTGTTCATTCAGATGTGGGCTATTTTTGGAGATCTTGCACAAACCCTAGGAAGAAAAAGGTACTTTTTAAATTCATAAATGATTACAATTGGCTGCATTTACTTGCTCATGAGGATGAAGTATTATGGTATTTTAGGATTTTTGCAAAAATGTCCATAACAGAAGAGGTTTGAAGTTAGCTAAGCAGGAATCAACAATGAAACAGAGTATGTGCGTCTATATGAAATGAGTTCATTTGTTTTCTTTTAACCATTTAATGTAAAGCAGAGGTTAAGCATTAAAAAAATAGGAGTCAACTAAAGTGTTGGAAGAAGCTGCATCAAGCGCACCTAATTCTCCTCATTACCTTTTCTTATTCATTTCCAACTTGTGACCTACCCTTTTATTTGTTTTAAGCCATTTTTACTATATCGGGAGAAAACGATTTTTAATTTATTTTTTGGTAGTTTTCCTTTTTTCCATATTATCTCATTTTGAATTTTGCAAACATTCAATTTTCAGCGCATATCAAGATAATTAAAACAAGAAAACATGTTCTAGGGTTACAATTATAAGATTAATATTTTAATCAAGTAATAGGAAATTTAGACACTTCAAGTACTTTTAGAGGCTGTAGGTAGGATTAGCGCAGAGGGTCAGCGCAGGAGGAGGGGCTCCAGGTGCAGTTGAAAGCGGCTTGCAGTAGAACAGTGGAGGGTTGAGGAGAGAGCGGACTGGAAGGATCAGTGGCAGAAGATGTGCGCGGAGATCCAGTGGGAGGCGAATGTTCAGCGGATTCACAATTTGCAGTGGATGGAGAATTTGTTGGAGAGACACCGTGAGGAATTATAGCAATTCATGGATTCCACCTGTAAGAGGCAAAAAAAAGTTGCGATGCAGGAGGATGTTGGGTCCTTGACGCAGGCAGCACTGGTGGATCGGGAAGTGGCAGATGACTTGAGTCGGACTGCAGCAAGGAATAGTTTTTTGGTTGGGGTTGGGTTTTGGGTTGGGCGATGCAAGGGAATGTGTTTCTTCGCCTTTGATGTTAACGCACGGTTTTTTGGGGGTTGGGATTGCTGCTGACGAGTGCGGCATTCGGAGTGTCACGTGTTTTGATGATTTCGCTGTTTTGCCTGTGCCCCATGTACATAAACATTTTTTTGGATTAATTCATCTCGATTTTTCTTTAAAAAAAAACATTTATCACTAATATTTTATAAACTATGATTGCAATCAAGATAATAATTATAAATTTATAACCTACATGTAAAATTAAGCATGCCCATGAAATTAGTGAGAGTAGATAAATTTTTGAAGGTTTTACTCTTAGAAAAGTTCAGAACAAATTATGTGCAATCACCTTGGGGGTGATTACCCCACAACAAAATGCCCCTAAGGGTAAACACTGCCTCGGCAAAACTAGGCAAATTTTTTTTGGGTAAAACCTCCCCAAATGGGCAATAATGAGAATGCAAAAGAGAACAACAAGACATGAGGGTGGGACAAAACAAAAACTACCCCACAAAGACCTCAGAGAACCTAAGATCAGAGGACAAAGCCTCCACACCAACAACCCAACAAAAATAGTGGACTCCTTGAGAACCTAGCAAACCAACAATGAGGGAGATTCGTTAGACTAGCTACAACAACCTAGTGCATGGGTAATGCACCCTTTCTTGGGAATGCACCACATCCAGGATAACCTTGTGGTGTTCGGTTGTCATAAGAGCAGTTGCCTCCTAGAATTCCTTATATTTGTCTTCCCTCTATTGTTTGTCTTTAGGTGGCAAGGTTTTGGCCCTATCAAGGTAAAGCTTGCAGGCGATGATCTGGATGAAGTGACGTAAGGCAATCGATAGCATTTTGGTTGATACCTATCATAATGTATGAGCATCTCCAATTCCTAAGCCAGCAGTAGCATTTGACTTGTGTGTAGCATCCTGGCTACCCCTCATATGTTGCTTCTCAAGCAGATCCTAAACCCACTCCTCCTCATCATATAGCTTCCTTTCCCACTCCTCCTTGAGCATGTCCTCCCGAATCTCTGTGTGCAACTGATCTTCCAACTCATTTCTAATTGTGGCCTTTCTTAGGTCTCTTTGCCTCTTATTTTCTTTAGTTGCTTCTTTATGGTGTTGACTTTGCTCCATCATCCTCACTTGGTCCTATTGGTCCTGTTTGAGTAGCTCTGCCTTCCACTTAGCCTACTTCTCTCAACACACCCTTGTTTCCACCTTAGCCATCGCCTTCATGAGGTTCTCTTGGAATTTGGCTTGCAACTCTCAGCGCATGGTTTCTTGAGCCTATAGGATTTGCTCTTGTAAATCCAACGGTTGGTCAATGGCCAAACCCTACCACTCCAACTCCTCCCCCACCCACGCTGCATCGGCCTATGACATTGGAGCAGAGGAGGAAGAGGCTTGCTCGATGATTGGCAAGTGTTGCTTGTAAAAAACTATGAAGGACGAGGGTCTAACATGTGCTAGATTAATTGGCTATGGTGCCCTTTAGAGAGCCAAGATAAGCCCAAAGTGTCTACCTCGTAGCTCTTGCTGAAGGGAAGCCAAAAAAAACTTAGGGATGTTGACCTACCAACCCAAGTGCATGTAGTGCAAGAAGGCAAAGTGAACTCCTTATAGCTTCTAAACATGTCCAAACTAAATGAAATATTTGTCAACAAGCTTTGTAGCCTCTTGCCAAAGTGGTGGGAGTGTTGACTTTGGGACCTGGTCACTGCCAATGTTTGGCACCAACCCCTAGAAGAAGCCCTCCATGTCTTGCAGCCCCCGACTAGTCGACAACACCACCTCCCCAGCTGCATGCACCCCCAAGTACCTCGCCAAAGCAAATTCTATGAGGTCTATGCACATGCCATAGAATGTGGTGAAATCTCCTCTCCACCAGTTGTAGCATCTACAAGGTTGGGGTCCTCCACCAACAATGGTACAAGTGACCCCATCCCACCCACACGACCATATCCCACAATTCCTGATTATTTCGAAGTCCACCTGCATTAGCCTTGTAGGTCAACATCACTCCCATTGCCACGGTAGCCTCCTTCCATAGCTAGATAGCTAAGAGCACTATTTGCATTGGGGCATGGAGTGGCCCCAAGTAAAAACTTTTTTTCATTCATACCCTTCCATATGTACCAAAAAATAGTCATGGTAGGCAAATCCCCATGCACTTGCAAGGATAGAGGAATGGTAGCAGTGTGCCAAACATTTGAAGAGTAAGGGCACAAGAGGAACAAGTGTTGTGCCATTTCAGTGTTAGCATTGCAAAGGGGGCAACTATCATTACTTATGAGTTTTGAAGGTTGATCTAATTTTATTAATTAAAATATTGAACCTAAAAACACTTGTTTCACATGGAGCAATAGGAGATGTGGCAAAGATTGGACTCTCTCTAGAATTGATCGGGTTTGGGTCAGCTTGGAACTCTTGTTGCAATTCGATGTTCATGTCTTGGGAAAAGAGTGGCAAACTTCAAATCATTGATCCATTGTCTATCTCCTAGGGCATTAACATAAAAGGCCTCCTCCCATGTTTCGATTTGAATGTACTTGGTTATCCAAACCTTAGTTATACCCTCTTGTGGAGGAGATTTGGGGTATGAAAATAGCAAGGGGACTCAAGAGATTTTCTGCGAGATGGTCTGCTCAAGCTGAAGTGGGCAATCAAATCCCAATCCTTGGAAGGGGCCTATAGGCCTATCTAAGAGATTTCCAAGTGCAATAGGAGAAGGGGACATGGTTGGAAGGCGAAGAGGAGGATATGCTAAATCAACTACAAAATTTGGACCTAGAGGAGGAAATGTACTAGAAGCAATGCTCCAAAATCAGATGGCTTGGGGAGGGAGTAGGCAAACAAGGTTCTTTTTTGTTGCTGCCAAAGCCAAAGGTTAGGCTAAATGAATGCTCCATCTAGTGCAAGATGGGACTACCATTGAGGATCCTTGGGATGTTGCGAAAATCATGGGGGACTATTGGGCTGGCATTTGGGGTAAAAGGTAGACCTTTCCATTGTTTGTGCAAGTTCAGTAGGTGTTGGGGGTGGAGGAGAACTGATCTTTAATGGCCCCTTTAACGATGCCAGAGTTAAGCGCTGCAATGGCATCCATGAAGATTGGCAAAGATCCTAGGCTAGATGGTTGGAGTATTGAATTTTTCAAGGAGTTTGTTGGTCTCTGTGGACAGAATATGTTGGATGCTTTCAACTTGATGTTGGGGAGGTGGTAGGTCCAACGGGAGTTTAATTGCTCCAGAATTGTTATTCCCAAACAACCTAATCCGTCAGACCCAATGCACTTTAGGCCTATTGAAGTTTGTAATGTGCTGATCAGACTTTTTTGGAAGATGTTGGTGCATTTTTTGGTTCTTATCATGTCAAGGTTGGTGGGGGAACACCAAGTAGGCTTTATTAAAGGCAAGTTCTTGCAGGACCAAGTGATCCTGATGTAGGAGGTACTTCATGCTATAAAGGAAGCCAAATTTCCAGGGATGTGCCTAAAACTAGTTATTCATCATTGTGATGGATACTTTGCAATTATATTGTAGGGCAGAGGGGGTTAGAGGGCTTGAGATTGTGGGGGTGGAATGTTTAGTTGAGCATTATGCTAATGATACCATGCTACTCTTCCAAGTAGTGGTTACATAGGCACAAGGGATTGATCGAGCACTTTGGCACATGGCATTGGAGATTGGTTTAGAGATTAATTGGGGAAAGTCATTGTTCCATTTACTCAATGTTGATGCATGGGTGGGAAACCACATTTCATAGGTGTTGGGGATCCTACATGGCACCGCACAAGATTCTTACCTTGGCATACCCCTTTTTCATTGGGGGAGGATGTACACATGGCACAAGTTGGTGTAAAGGTTGGAAACCCATATCGGGCATTGGGTCAACCATTTCATGACTAAGAAAGTCAGAATTGTACTTGCTTCGAGGGTTCTATCTACCATTGCTAGGTTTGTCTCGATGGCTTCTTCCTCATAAGTCATTATTCAGAAGATCAATCAACTGGTGCATAATTTTATCTGGTCTGGGGGTAGAGGGGGTAACCAGATGCATTTAATTAATTAGGAAACCATTGCATGACCTCAAGAGGTAGGTAGGCTAGGCATTTTGAAATTTGAAGACAAAGTTATGATGGGACATCAATGGCTAATCCTGTGCTTATTGCATAATTAGGAGGGACCCCCTAATGCATAAAAATAATGGCCCAAAAATATAGATGATGGGAAGCAAGCCCACATGTTTTGACAATTGTGGACGACACTTTGCAAATATGCATAGTTTGTGCTAGGGTAGGGCTTGCTGGGGGAGCCTCCAAGGCGGATCATTCAGGAGTAGTACCTATCTATGTAAGGTTGAAAGAACATTTGGCAAGGATGGCTACTAGAGAAAGTAAAGATGTTTATTTGGATCATTGCTCATGATGCTCTCCCCATGCATGTTGTTCTAGGGCGATAGGGGTTATGAATTAATGACAATTGCCCATTATGTTCTAACAACCCCAAGACGGTGGTGCATTTTGTTTATCAGTGCCCTTATGTGATGGACACTTGGTGGGCTGTGGATTTGCTTGGGTTTGTTGGCCTAATTGGGGATTCAAAGGTAGCGACAATCCTTTGGGAGTTATGGAAGGCTCGTAACCATGTTGTGTTTAGGTCATAGAGGTTACCTTCACCGATGTAGATTGCGATCAATGGTGTTCAATTGTGGTGCAAAGCAATTGTAGTGATGGATGTGATGCCCACCTTTGAACCATCTTGCACAACTTTTTGCTGCTTTGATGATAAACTTCTCAATTGCTTGTTCTCTATCCTCCGAGAAAGGGCTCATATCTAGTGGTGCAGCAGCGATGTGATCCTCTAGAGGTGCTAGGTCCCTATGTTTTTGGCCATGCCTACTATTCTCTTCCACACATAGACCATACGAAAAGGTAGCAACAGTGGTCATTGGATGGGTTGAGTAGTAGCCCACCAAAGAGCAATTATAAGTCTTAAATGTCACCTTGCCACCCCTATCTTAGAGACATAAGGAAAAACCAAGGAATATTTACCAACCTCCCCAACTACATGCACTTGAGGAAAGAAAAGTGAACATCTTGCAACTTCCATAAGTTGCTAGAGTGAACAAAGAAATGATCTACCAGCTCTGTGGCCTCCTACCAAAGTTGGGGCAAGGCCAACTTGTCAACTTGTCCACTTGTTCTTTTTGGCACATGGTTGGGGAAAAATCATCTTGGAGATCCCTTCCTATAGGAAGAAGGGTTTCCCCCACCGCTTGAATACCCAGCACACATGCCAGAGTGTCCTCAAAAAACTCAATGCAAACACCTCTAAAGTTGGTGTGGTCCTAGTTCCAATTGGTCTGGAAAGCTTCATCCAGAAGCTTTGGGTCCCTCACTAGCATTGGTAGAAACTTTTCCCAACCCACACATTCAACCATCACCCATAGCTGTTATTTTCTCCTGAAGCCTTCGCATGTTGGCTCATAGGTTGATGTAACACCCATTGTCTTCAACACTTATTTCCACAACCAAATGCTAGTAACTGCGAAATGCGAAGGTGAGGGGAGAGGCCAACTGCAAAAAATCAAGTTACAATGAATTCACTAGAGGGACCACAAAATCGTGGAAGCTTTGGAATCCCAATTGAGTTGTAGTGGTAGGGGTAGTGTTGTTGCCCGCCAAGTGGCAATAATAAAGGGGTAGCCTTGGGTAAATTGATAAAATGTCTTAGGCTTCCATAGGCACAATAGGAAAATATCATTAATGTTCATGTTGCACCCTTTAAGCATAGCTTTCACTAGAAGAGCCTCATGATTAACCAGCCAAATGAAAGCTTTAATTTTCTCCAAGAGTTTGCCCTTCCATATGGGTTTCTAGCCCATGACTGAAGGGTATTTATGTTTTATGATTAGACTTAGTGGTTGCCCCATGATACCTCTATGTGTCATCTCTTGAACATGAGACACAATGTTCTCCAAATGATTGAGTCAGAATTGCCAACCACCCATCTCCTATATCTATTGTTCATAATTTGAATCCATTGAGGTGGAGTGACCTTCATTTGAAGTAGCCGGTTAGTAATAGCTTGGTACCCCATAGTAATGACATCTGAAAATTTTTGCAGTCCAAGGCTGCTGGCCTCCCAATGTATGGAAGCTACCTCCCAACATACCAAATGTAGACGGTCATCCCCTTTCCCACCTAACTAGATGAAATTTTTGATCAACTAGTCAACCTTATGAATGATGTCCTTGGAAGGTAAGGACACAGATGTGGTACATTTGGTGATTGAGAAGAGAACAACTGATGCAAGCATAATCCTCTCCTTCTTGGTAAGGAACTATGCTATCCAATGTCCAATTTGTTGTTGGAGCTGCTAAATCAGCTTCAACCATGCTTTCTTTCAATGGCATGCAAAGATGGGAAAGTCTAAATATGTATCTTGGTCAAAGCTTGGAGTAATACCTAGCACTTGGGTAATTCTCCCCTTGACACATCCATATGTGTTGGAAAAGTGAAGTGTAGATTTCCCCTTGTTAGCCTCCAAACCAATCTCTTGTGCCATCCCATGGAGTGCTCTATCAATTTTGGTTACTTGGGGAATAAAGGTTCTGGTGAAGAGAATAGTGTTGCCTGCATAATGCTTAGCAAGTCAGTCCACCCTTGCAACATTAAGACCCTTCATCCCCTCTACATCACAGTATGCCTACAAAGTGTTCATCACTATGATAAACAAGTAAGGGGATAAAGGATCTCCCTACCTAAGGCCACACCCAAGGGAGGAGAACCCCCAAAGCTTCCCATCTAAGTTAAAGAATTAAGCCATTGATAATTGAAGATGCAAACAAAGATTGAGAAAACTACTATGAAAACCCTTACATAGCATAACATCTTTTAAAGCCTCCCAGCTAATAGTGTCATAAGCTTTGGTGATGTCTAGTTTGAGACCCATACCTGGGTATTTAGTGGTATGGAGTGAATTCAAAATCTCTTGCAGCAAGATCACTTGCTCCTGTAGGAAAATTTTTTTAACAAACCCAGCTTGATTCACAACCACCAAAGTAGGCATGAAAGGAGCAAGGTGATGCACCATCATCTTACTAAACAATTGAAGTAGTGTGTTACAAACTCCTATGGGGCAAAAATAAGACAGATGAGTGGGGTTTGCGTTCTTGGGTATGAGTACAATCTTGGAGCAGTTGATTTCACAGCAAGGCTGTTGCAAACTAAGCATGGCATTGAAATCATCTAGTAGATTCTCCCCTAAAATATTAGCAAATTCTTTAAAGAACTCAATTGGCTAGCCATCTGGGCAAGGAACCTTATCAGGTTTCAAAGTAGCCATGGTAGTTTCCACCTCACTCCAAGTAAAGGGCTCAAGTACTTGCCAATTGTCTTCAACAATAAGAACTGCTTGTATAGGTATAGATAGTGGGAGGTAATCCATGTAGTCCCAAATGTTAGCCCAAAAGTTTTGAATTACCTTTGCAATATATGGGATTTGGTTAACGTCATCCCTTCATTCTCCAACTGATGGATCTTCTTAGCTTGTTGGTTAGACTTGGCCTCCGCAAAGAAGTAATGGGTAGATCTATCGCCATCTTGGAGCCATCTAAAACATGAGCATTGCCATCAATAGGTAGTCTCTTCTGCATCCAGTTCTTAGAGCTTAACAAGCACCTCTTGTTCCTCCATCATCAAAGGCTCCCCAACTTCTTAATAAGCTTGTATGTCCACCAACTTGTTCTGCAATTGTTGGCGGTGTGCCTAGAAGGTGTATTTATCTTCCTTCCTCTTCAAGAAAATCTCCTTTTTCAAGATGGTTAGGCCATGCTTTAGAAAGTCTTTAGGTTCCCCCACAGCAGGATACTAGGCCCAAATCTAAAAAACTAAAGGATGCAACCACGATTTGAAAATCCAAGATCGTTTAAAAAAAAAGGAGAGAAAGCAAAGTTGGCATGTCTACCTACTTGACAAAGTAACAATCTATGATCCAATTCCTGTCGTTCTTTGCCAAAAATGTGGATGTCATGTTGAAGCAAAAACTTTGAGCTAACCCAAACTTTATCAATCTGAGACATAACTCTATCTTTGCCATGGTGTCTATTGCTCTAGGTAAAATGACAGTCTTGAATTTCCATATCAACAAGATCGTGATGTTGGAGGAATTGCAGAAAGTGCTTAGCCCTAGGGGGCAAAGACCTCCCTCCTAACTTCTCTGACTCATGCAATCTTTGGTTGAAGTCCCTAACTAGGTTCCATTTGTGAAGATTAGGGATGACAAAAACAACTTTACAAAGCTTAGCAAGTCTTTCCTCCTAGCTCTACGCCCCATAAAAATTAGTCAACCAAAGATTAGCAAGCGACAACCGAATGGACATGCTCCACTGGGATGAATGTAGCATGTCAAAGGGAATTCTAGAAAGAATGGCCAAAACCCCAACTGTGCCACGACTAGCCACTAACTACATCTGTTGTCCATCCTTCTTTAGTAGATGTGATTCTATAACTTGTAACTTAGTATCCTGGAGGTAGACTACATCACATTGCTCCTTACATACAATATCCTTCAAGGTATTATGTTTATAAGGGGTACCTTGGCCCCTACAATTCCAAGACATGATTCTCATGGTATACTAGTAGACCATTGTTTGTAGACCTCTTTCAAGGTCATTTGAATGGCCAAATCTACCTCCAACTATGTTTGCCTAGTGTGGGCCAGTGGTGTCAATGGCCTGCCATGCTTCCCCACCTTAGGTGAAACTGGAAATCCACTCTCTTGTGCTACCTTGTCCTTGATAATGTCCACCATCTATGGTTTCAAAGACCCTCATAAAACCAAGACCCAATCTCCAAGCAGGGGTAGTTCTCCCCCAGAGGCCTACATGGTGTTCCCCTTCTCAAGAGGAGTTGTAGGACTTACAAGGTTGGATGAAGGGGCAATGGGATGCTCTTCCTTCTAGGCTGAGGGAGAGCCTAGTTCATGATGATCATTGGTCCCTTAGTCTTTGAGAGACTTAGCCAAATTAGCAACAACAAAAGTCCTAGGAGCCTCATTAGTAGATGTTCCTTGGTCACTAGTCAACTTGGTCCCATTTTGGCCCTAGTGCTTAACTATCTTCCATCCATTGTCCTCTATTTTCTTGTGTAGGTTAGATTTAGCTTTAACCCTACACACCGTAGCTTGATGATTAGCTTTTCCACAAATAGTATAGTGTGAAAGGGTAGCTAGTGTAGCATTCGAAGGAGCTTCCACCATTAAATTCTCATACTCCTCTAGGATCCTTTCTTCTCCAGATGAGAGATCTGATATGACTTTATTTACAAGTTCTTTAGGAGAAAGTGATCTCCAAACACAAAACCTTGCAAACCCCATACACTCCAGGGAGTTGGTGATTTGATGATGCCAATTTTCATATTTTATGAAATCCTACCCCCGTTTCAACAACTATTAAGTACATTTGTCTATGATTTTCAGTTTTTTTTTCTATTCCTTATTGAAATTTCATCTTGTTATTTTTAAATTTATCACTATTTTGTATTTTCAATTTTTCCCCTTACTCTATTATTATTTTGCATTTCCATATTTATTGCATTGAATGACATTTTAGTGTTAAAGCTCTTAAGACATTTTTCTAAAAGCTCTTTGCTAGCAGAAAAAGAAAAAATAGATGCCTTTAGTCACAGTAATTTGGGCAATTGGTAAGTATATCTATTTGTAGTTTTTTTTAAAATTCATTTTAACTTTTGTGAAGAGTAGCAGTCATATCTCATTTTCTAATTTTTACCATTAATATTTATAGAGTCATAAAGATGAGCTATATTCAAGACATAGATAGCAATGAGAATGAAATATATAGTACTCTATTGGAGGAAAATGCATCACAAGAAGAAAATTTCTTAGATTGTAATGTGGAAATTTTGAAACCATTTGCAAAAGGTAGATTTATTTTGAAATCTCCATTAAAACAATTTGCAACACAATTAGACACTTGTAGGAGTGGAGGAGGTGGAAGCAAAAGATGGAAGTGTCATGTATGTAGGCATGAATTCACTGCAAGTGGTGCACGAATACATCATCATTTCTTTCAGACATTAGAAAATAAAATAGAAACAAGTGTTATTGCATGTAAATTTCCATATCTTGATATTCAAAAAGCTATGTATGACTACTTTCAAGCAAAGACTATGATAAAGAGCATTACTATAAGTATTTGAATAGAGGGAAGCAAGAACAAGACAAAAGATGTTGTACAACCAGCAAAAAGAAAAGTGCTTAAACAAATAGAAATAAGTTTTCAAGTTAAAAAAATAAAAATAAAAGTTGATATCAATATTACAAAAATGTTCTATGCAAATAGATTACCATTCAAACTTGCATGTACTCCTTCATTCAAAGAAGCAATTCGTTGTGCCATTGAAGCAAGTAATATTTTTAAATTTTAAATTATCATTTTTTATTTAAAATTATTAGTAAAACTAATATTTTTATATGGCAGGTCCATCTTATATCCCTCCAACTGAAGATAAAATTCGAAATGATCTTCTTGATGAGAGGTATGAACTTGGCATGAAAAAGTTGGAGGAATGGAAGCAATTTTGGCAACAAAGTGGTTGTTCTATTATATTGGATGGATGGACTGATATTCGTCAACATCCATTAATTAATATTATAGTTAGTTGTCAACTTGGATCTTTTTTCTTAATGCTATAGCTCCAATCATATACAAGATGCTAATTTTCAAGCCAAATTATTAGAGACAACAATTGCAACTATTGGTTCAAGCAACATTATTCAAATTATAACAGATTTAGCTCCTATTTGTAGGTGTGCAAGAAAAATGATAGAAATGATTCATCTAAATATATTTTAGACTCCTTGTTGTGTTCATTCTCTAAATAATACACTTCGTGATATTGGTAAAATTGATTGGGTAAAAAAGCTTTTTATAGATGCAAGAGACATACAAATTTTCATTTGCAATCATCATTATTCAAATTCCTTGTTCAGGGAATGTAGCAAGAATAAGACTTTCAAAAAGCCTATAGAAATAAGGTAATAGAATACAAAAATCTATATTGTGTGTTTTTAAGAGATTTTATTTATTAATGCTAAACTAATTATAAATTTTGTGAAACAGGTATGCTTCATATTTCATAATGTTGGAGAGAATGCAAGAGATACAAGAATCATTACAAACAATGGTTATAATCAGTAAATGAAAGAACTGGGAGGAAGCCAACACAACTATGGGAAAGAGTGTTAGAGAAAAGATTTTATCAGATGAGTGGTGGAAACAATTGAAGTAAGAAATAATTTATTTGAAATATAATTCTTTATTTTTTATTATTTGCATCTTTATATCTTATTAAAAATAAGTATTTGTTATATTGTAGGAAGATTGTTAGCATGCTGCAACCTATTGTTGATTTCATTTGTTATGTTGATATGAATGCATTTGTATTAGGAGAAATTTATGTAATTTATGAAAATATGTTAACAGAACTTTAAAAAAGGGTTCTAGAAATGGATAGCTCTCTTGATTTTTATAATGCTCAGTTACTTCCATTGATTCTAAAAAGATGGAATGCTACAAATACCCCATTGTATATGGTTGCATATGCATTAAATATTAAGTGGTATTCTTTCAAACATAGAGATAAAAATTCAACAAAGCCTTGTGATGATTTTGATATAAGAACAGGTTTCTTAGAATATGTTAAACAGTTATATTCACCTTGTGAGGCTAGCTTAATTAGAAAGGAAAGGCTTCAATTTACTAAAGGACATACAAAAACATTTAAATGTGAAGATGCTATACTTGATATGGATGGAATAGCTCAAGAAGATCCAACTGGATGGTGGAGTTTGCATGGTGGAGATACTCCTAGACTTCAAACTTTAGCAGTGAAGCTTCTTTCTCAAGTAATACGATCAGTTTTTCATTAAACATATAACAAATATAAATATGTATTAATTTCCTTAATTAATTTATGAAATGTGATGTTTGAAAACTTGAAATAGTGATGTTTTATATATCATTATGCATTCTCTAAACACCATGATTAGTAAGCTATTAGGTTTAAAGCTTCAAATGAGTTTGTTTATTGATGAAGTTTTGAATGATTTATAAAATGAATCTTTTAACAATGCAAAAATTTATTCTTGTTTTTATCATTTATGTAGGTTGCATCTTCTTCTGCTGCTAAAAGAAATTGGTCAACATATTCTTTCATTCATTGGATCAAAAGAAATAGTTTGACTCCAAAAAAAGTTAAAAAATTAGTATCTGTTCATAGCATGATTAGATTGGAAGAAAGAAAGAAAATAAAATATAGGCAATCACTTACTTTTCGTTGGGATGTTAATCTAGAAGATGATGATGTTTCAATAGTTGATGATAGAGAAAGTTATTCTACTAACTTAGTTAATGTTCATGGAGCAATGAATCTTAATATTGATGATTCAATCTTTGATGAAGATGATTACCATGCAAATGATATTAATGACATAGAACAAAATGAAGCAGGTTTTACAAATTTACTCGNTTTTTTAAAAAAACTAATATATTTAAATTTTTTCTATCATGTCCCCGGTATGAACCCTGAACCCATCCCCACTTTTTCTTGAGGCACAAGTACCCAAACACGTTCAGAATCAAAATCATGAATCTCTCGATTCCTCGCTTCCACAAATCGGATTCTTTTGATGCATAGGTTTTAGGAATGTTCATCCAAAGTTCCTAGGGAATACCTAAAACCCATATCCAAACCGGCCGGTGTGCAGGAAAAAAATATCAAGGTCTTTGTGGGCACCTGGGCACCAAGGTGCAAGGGCAAGGCCAACCGCATCAAAGAACCATGGCCCCCAACAACACGTTGTCCCAATCTTCCAAAGAGCGGAAGACAAAAAGCAGCAAAGTATTTGACAGACTATGGATTTCGAACATCCCCTATATTCCAGGTCACCACAACCGACCTCCTAATCAACTCCAATTTAGGCTGGGCTCCTGTAGACACAAATTTCTCAATGAGGCTCTGCTTCATAGTCCACAGACCCTTGGCTGGCATGCAAGGAATTTGATCCCTCTCCCCGCAAGCAAGCACTGATACCACCCGTACTAGGCCTCCATCCAGCGCTATCAAACTCGCCTCGCCTTGGGCTGAACCACCAGCATTTCCATTCTACCCAAAGAGGAGGCAGGCCATCCAACCCAGCGATGCCGCTGTCCCCTCTCTTTCCCACCGTCGTTGCCCAGCCCCACTCTTGCTCCTTCTCCCGTTCCCTCTCGCTCACCCACTCCCCCTCCCATGTTTCCCTCCAATTATTATTATTCTAAGTTTTAGTTATCAAGTTCAATTTTATTTCACATTTTTCTAAAGTCACCATCTGACATCTGTTCCACAGTCTATGTCTATGGGAGCGCGTTTACGTTCCTAGAACGTACGTAATGCCAAAATTTTTTGCGGACCACGCTTCTGTGAAATGCAGATTTTAAAGTATTACTCTAAAATACTATTAACTTTTCTCCTCTGTTTAATAATTAAAAAATATATTTTAAAAATAAATTTTTAGAAATTTACTATAAAATAGTGAATTTGCTTAGACAGCCAAACTTAAATTTTTTCCATTAACTTGTAATCTTCCAGAAACCTGCTAAAAGGAAGATCAAAAAAGACTAGGAAGGAAGGAAAAGTAGATGTGATAAATTGCAAATAGATAAAGCTTTAGTTTATGTTGGTGCAGATGGTGAAAGAACTCATCTAGCTACCCCATACTGTTAAGACAAGGTTAGGATGATGATAATGATAATGACATGGACTTTTCATCATATATAATATTTTCAAACATATATTAGGTTCAAAAGCAATGTCAAGTCTTAAGTATTTAATCGCTATATAATTACATAACATAGGATATAAAGTATCAAAGTCACATTACATAGCATAGCATGAGTATGTTATTTTTTCTTTTGCATGTTTGCTTTTATTTTTTATTGTGCATCCATTTCTTGATGGGAAAATTTGATTATCTAAAAACACCTACCATCGAAACTAAAAACTTGTGTCTACTAAGATTGCTTGAATCTATTGGACCATTTTTTAGAATTGCTTTTTATGGATTTTTCTTCTTGATTTATAACTCATATAGTGGAATCATGCTTGTGACCTAGCATTACAAAGTCAAAACTCTCATCACTAAGTAACACCTCATTTTTAAAGTTACATTGGGACTTCTATGATTGGATGTTTGAATATATTTTTGATTAACATAAAAATTTTGCATTAATCAAGTTTTAATTTGATTTAGAATACTGCTTACACCATATTTACTAAGATCGCACATTAAAATTTTGTCCGAATATATGTTGTTTAAGAGTGTTAATGTTTCATTATGCTTAACATTTTACAATGTTATCTTGGTGTGGCTCATGAGCTTAGGCTAATTATGTTTTATGTATCAATAATTATGAAATTTTAGGTATGGCTATGTTATTATCCTAGATATTATTGTTATCTTACTATGATAATTTTCAAAATTGTAAATATCTTAATTATTGCATATCCTAATATGGAATCATTCTAAATGTGACTTACACTTTTCTTCGCTGCAACTGCTGAAGGGGTATGAATGGGAATGGAAACAGGTAAATATACCTATGATGGCAATGTTGGATGCATTTAAAAAAATCTTTGCAGCAGACATTTTACCAGTTAACTTGATCCGTGCAGCTGCATTCAATGGTGTTCAAGTGTTGGGTCCGTTGAAAAGGCAGCTAATCGCTTATGCCATGGGTGAAGAAAATCTGTCTTTGCCTATGCTTGATTTTGGGATGATTTACAGTTCTTGAAGAAGAAAAATTTCCTGATGTATTTGGTTGGGTCATAGCTTTTTTTGATTTGTAAAGTAGGTTTCAAATTTGTTAAGTTTCATGTCAACTTTTATGGTTTCATTACACATGCGTGTACCATCAAACTATGGTACAGAACATTTGAGCAATTTCCAGTGATGCAAAGGTTCAGGATGGGAGGAGAACTATTTTAAGCAATGAACCAAAACGAATGTGCTCAGATTGGAGTTTTAGCATTACTTTTAAATGATGCTGTGAAACTATTGATTCACAAGAGCAAAGTAATTACGTTTCTATGAACTACTTAATTTATATGATATATTAATTTTTTCTGAAAACCCCAACTTTTATGTAAAATGTTTTAGCGATATGAACCTTGGTATCAAATTCTTGTGTAGCGGTGAGAACATACTTTTAGGAGAGCAAAGCTTGTAACATTAAAATTACCAATACAATGAATTAAAATTAAGATATCAATTCTTAAGAGATCAAACTTTTATTCACATATTACCTTAGTTCAACTTAATTAGCATTTTAATTTTCTTTGATCCAATTTTGCAAATGATTTTTATATTGGATCAAAGAAAATTAAAATGCTAATTAAGTTGAACTAAGGTAATATGTGAATAAAATTTTGATCTCTTAAGTGTATTCAAAATGCAATTACAATTGGATTCATTTGCCATTTACACATATGCTACTCTTTACTTGCGACTATATCTTCAATTGATGTTGAAATTTTTTCTTCTATTGGCGTGGTATAAGATCTTTTGCAAATGATTTTTATATTGGATCAAAGAAAATTAAAATTGTCTCCTCATATAAATATTTAAGCATTTCAATTTCAAATAGATATTCTTGGCAAGATTGTACTGCTAAGAGGATTTCAAATGGTATGCATGCTTTATATAAAGTTCTTATTAAATGTGCACACTAACAAGTTTGGGCATATGATGTTGGTATGCAAATGTACAATCAACTTGTTTAGCCATTCCTATTCTACAGTTGTGAAACTTGGGGATCCAATTTACCTACAAGACAATGAAAACATTTGAAATATGTCCAAAATCAATTTTTGTTGTAGGAACTTCAAGTAAAGGCTAAAACTCCATATGATATTTTATTAGCAAAAGTAGAAATGCTACTTATAGAAATTACCACTCTTTAAAAAATTCTACAATTTTATAAAAAGATGCTTACTATGCTTGGCATCCACCTATCCATAGAAGTTAATAAGGTCACTCAAGGAAAAGGATGGTTCAATGATGGAAAAAAAATATTTTAAAAAATGGAATATTGAAGTTCAAGATTTAAATTTGAACCTATGGAAAGAAAACCAATTTTTTTGTAGCACATCTAAGAAGGATCTTTAAGAAAAATACCTTGTTTATTTGTTGCTATTTCTAGATAAAGTAAGGTGACAATCACATGTGCTTATGTGAGATCTCACTATCTATTGATTGAAAGAGGAAGATGGATTAATCTTCAAAGAGAACAACACATCTGTAAATTTTGTATACAAGTAGACATCATTGATGTGTGCTTAATAGAACAATACATTTGTAAATTTTGGATGAGGCGCCTCTTGTAGATACATCATCTCCCCTTCCATCGATAATGTCTATAGGGTTGCATGTGTACTTGTTCTCTAAGTCCTCGTTTGGAGTTTAGAGGTTTTCTTAGAGGCATACTCTATCTTGTTACAAAGCTATTGCGTTGCATGTTTCCTTCTAAGTATTAGAAAGGTTGCTATGCTTGCTCATAGGTGTATTCCTTAGGTGTTTCACCCTATATCCACTAGATCTAAGACAACATTAGGGCAACAATGTTATAGATATAGTGAAAAAATATTTAAAAGAACATGGGCTTTTGTCTGCTTCCATGTATAAAAGCAAAAATTGAGAGGTGTTTCATTTAGCATTATATTTAATATCAATATCCCTTGATTGATTGAAGCAACATTTTGCTTCAGGTGATAGAATTCTTAGGCAGGGAGTAGTGCTAGGAATAATTGTCCTACATGTTCTCCTTGACCTCACCAAAGGCCATGTGGCAGTGCCCTCACCCATGCCCATGTGGGCCTACGAGTCACTGGGCCACATTAGCATGCCGTGGTATCCTCCCACTCAGCAACACAGCTAGTGTTCGACCACAACAATGCCACATCATCCTTCATGGTCAAGCAGGTGCACCTACACCGAATCAAATCAGCCATCCTCTGTGGCATGCCACGTGGCAGTCGGTGCTCCACCTTCAGACCTTGACAGTATTGGTGTGGCGGCTCGGGCTGCTGATGTGGCAGGCCATGTGGAGATACGCGTGAACTTCAACATGAACATTTGGCAGGTGGTGGACCCGTCGCTGCCGGAGGCATTCTACGACAATGGCTTGGTGACGTTGAGCATGTGTGTGCCGTCAAATGAGGTGGTGAGCAGGCACATGTGGAAATTGGTGGAGATGATCGGACGGCTAAAGGAGGTTGCTGCATTGGATGAGTAAGTGTAAGCGTTCATGGATGTGTTGGAGGAGCGTGGCGAGGTGGCCATGCACACATCGCATGTGGATATCGTCGACTGGAGGTGCCTTGGGTTCTCCGACATGGACTTCAGGTGGGGCCTAGCTATGCACTACTCATGCGTGTACGTGTCCCATGCAATCACATTCATGCACGTGGTGCCCCGCAAATTGGCCGTGGGTATCGATGATGGTGGGGTCCACGTTGTGGCTCGGCTGCCCACCAAATGCATGCCTACTCATTGCTACCTTTGGTCATGCTGGTTGCCACTTCAAACCCATCCATTCGTAATCTTACCATTTTTTTTTGTAATAATAGGACGCTAGCTTAGCCTTAAAGTCTTAGCATCAAAATCTTAGGGGTTTTTGTTGGGATTTCATTATTGTTATTCAAGCTCTTGGTTTAGAATTAGAATACGGAAATGTACTCTCATCATGCCATAAATCATGGGTTTCGGTTATTATATTTTTAGAGTATTTATCCAACAAGGATGTGAAAAGATTATAGTGTTAGGCATTATCTTTGCTTCAAGAAGCATAATATCATCTCTGTATCTATCTTTTCACTTTAAATTCATTGAGTATAAAAAAATTTTGAATTTCTATTATTTATTTCCAATATTTATGTAATAGAGTATGATCCCACATAAAGAATAGTTAGTTGAACAATGGCATGGTAAAGCTATTTTCAGATATCCCCAGCCAATAGATTCCTTTTTACATTTGCTTTTTAAAGCAAATGACGTTTTCGTACTACTTGCAACTCTTTGAGTAATGCCTTGATTTTATTGGTAATTGTGGAGCATTCTATGCCAAGACATTTAGAAGAGAAAGTTATGTCAACATGTCCATGTCTTATAGTAAAATTGTACATCTTATTTCATCTGTCACAAATCATGATTTTATTTTTAAAGACATTAACTTTCAAGCTTGAATGCTATCAAAAGTCATCAAAAGTATTAAGAATTTGCTGCAATCCCTTCTATTGAACTTGAAATTAACACAACATTATTAGCATAGAGTAATAGTCTAACAAGTTTACTTCTAGTTGTAATAGAAAATTGAGTTAGTATTTTACAAATTCACTCTTTAAGTTCATCAATAAAAAGCTCAAATAAAGCACTAGAAAGTGGATATCCTTCTTTAACACCAACAAAACTATTAAATAAAATTCTTTTTTGCCCATTTTGTAATATGAATGTAAACCTCTTTGTAAATTTTTTGGATGCAAAATAACAATTTGCTAAGAACTTCTGAAATTTTCAAGTGCCTTCATAACCTGGTTTGAATGACCTGAAAAATCTATAAAGTAGATAAGTGTTTTCTTGTGTGGATCTTTTGCTCTACTAGTAATATATTTTTAAGTGATAAAATGATCTGTAATAGAATGCTACTACCTAAATTTGTAATAGAAATCTCAATGCTTGCAAAGTCTTAAATAAATAAAATGTCCTAGGATTCATACTTGTGGTATCTATCACACGTGTAATTGTTTTGTTGAAAAATTAAAAATTGCATTTTATATTTTTATCCAATGCATGTTGTGTTACATTATAGCTTTTCTTTTGTACATGTTTGTGTCCAAGTAAGTCTCCATTACTATAGGCTTCCAACTATGAAGCCCATGAAAAATGCAAGCCTATTACATCCCTCAACTTCAATTCTAATGAGCTTTTTTTTTTTATAAAAATTTTCATTATCCATTACATAATAAACATTATAATTTTATATTATTATGGTATGTAATTAGTACTTAAGGGATATGATAGAGTAGCTTTTAGGTTAAAAAGATTATAGATCCATGGATTCATGCTACTAAAGTCATTAATTTATTGTGTAACAAGGATTTTTTACTCTATAGTTTTTTTTTTTAATATATCATGTTGGCTAAACAATTCTTTTAATGTACCATATGGACTATAAATATTAGGGCATCAAAATGTTTCAGGACTCCCCTTAGAAATTAGTGTTTTTTGTCATCTTAACTAATTTATGCGTCTTTTATTCTTTAAAATTTTAGAAAATTTAGATGTGTTGTGCACCAATTAATGTTACTAAATCAATTAGCACCTGTGGCTCCTTTACTAATCCCCATAAGTATGATGCAAAGAAAGTTGAATTTTATTTATAATATGAGGCTTTCATTTTCAATTTATTTAGTTTTTTTTTATTTTTCAAGGTCAAAATGCATAACTGGTTAAGGTATGTGATTCGATTCTTTATCAAAGGTTGAATGTGATATCACTAGTTTAGCTATATATTAATAATACATATTTATATCTTGGCCAAAATAATCTTTTCCCTTAATGAAAAAAATCAAAATATAGGATTAATACCTATGGTTTGTTTAAATTCTCTAACTAAGCTTTTGCTTTATATAATATTAACTATGGAAATTTCCCCCTTAGTACCATTTATTGTATTATGAGTGATTTATATTATTTACCATGATGCAAAGGTCTCCCTTGGTGTTAAGATCAAGAAAATATTTTATTCATAAGGGCTATCTTTAATCAAATAATAGTTAGCCTCTTGGTTAAATTTTTTTTCTAGATTTAAAATTGAATTTTAACTCAAAAATAAAAAATAAATTAATATGTATTTTTAAAAAATATTTATTACAAGGAGTCATTATTTAGAATAGTGATAAAACGCTAATATCTAAAGGGGTAGCCACCTTTGATCATGCTTGTTGCGGGTCCAAACCCATATCAAGAAGAGGTACAAGATTGCATCTTGCATCATTGTAGAGGGTTTACGATGTTGTAGCTAGAAGTTGTTGTTAGATACTTATGTATCGGAAATTGGAGCTCTGTTGATAGAAGATGAAATCCACCTCCAAGCATAATTGACATCAAAAGCTTGGAATTTGAAATACGTGGAAGATTTATGGTTAGTTAGAGATGATACTTAATGCTTTGCTTATTGGCTTCATTTACTTGTTCCAAAGAACGAGGTGCTTTACTTATTAGCTTCATATCATACATGTTACCTTAGTGGTGATCCTCTTGATTTGAATTGTCCAAGTTATGAATTTGATTTTGATGAACAATGCTAAGTTATGAAGTTCTAATTGGACTTATATCTTGGGATTTTCCTATATTGAAATAAAGCTTTAGTTGGACTTATATCCTCAGATTTTTCTATAAAGGAATAAGAAATGGGTGCTTCCAAAAAAAATATAATTTTAAATTATGCTCTCTAATATGAAAAAATTCTTTAGTTAAGATGAGCGTTTCATGGGGTAATGCTTAGTGCTATTAAATAGGGACATTGAAATTTAACATCTACTCCATGGCACAGAAGTTCCTTGACTAAATCTTCAAGTATACTCTATCATGATATTTGCTCCAATGCAAAAGTAATATTTTACTAAAATACGGTAAGATTCACGTTGCATTCTTAATGAGACTCATTTTGATGTTCTAGATAATTCCTTTGCATTAATTTTAGAGAGGTGCTAATTTGTTCTTACAAGAATTCAAAACACTAAACCTAAAATTCCATCTACATACTCATTCAGTAGTGCAAAGAAAAGTCAAACCCGATTATTTCAAGTTGATACACATTTGTCTCCCCAAGTGAAGAAAAGCTTCTATGGAAAATAAGTTTTTATTCTTTTTTTCCTAGCTCTTGCATACCTTATATTTTGTCAAGACCACATAAACAATATCTATTTTGCTCATTTAGACTTGATACTTAGGAGCTATGTGTCCATGGTTTGCGAATCTTAGAAAATTTCTACATATCAGAGGCTAGAGCACCAATAGAAGTGCATCTCTACATATACTTTTAATTTAATTTAAATTAAAAATAATATTTAATAAAAGTAAAATATAAAAAAATTTAAAAATAAAATTTAAATATTTTATTATTTTTTAATACACATCCCCACCTACAAACCCATTCTTAGTCTTTGCATATACTTACATACACATGAATTAAATCATGAATCCTTGATTCCTTTTCCAAGAATTGAATTCATTTGATGCATAGCTTAGGAAAAAAGCAAGGTGCCATGCAGCTTATGTAGGGCCTTAGTTGAGCAAGAAATATCTTGCAATAATTAGCAATAAGCTGAAATATTACTTGAACTATTAATAAGTTGAAATATCACTTGAACTGTTAAAGTATATTCCTAAGTTAACATACAATCATTAATTTTTTTAACTTAATCTATTAGCAGTTAACAATAGTCATGATGGTTTAGTTTACGAAAGATAAAAGATCGCAAGTCCTTACTTCATAATGTGTGGTGTAGAAAAGTGTGAAACAATACTGGTGGAACAATCAAATAAACAATAATGAAGAAGATAAGAGAAGTGGCATTTAAACAATAGTCACAACAATGTTTGAAATACAAAATAGTTTACAAACTACAACAATTTTTAAAATTACAAAAGATCAAACAAAAGTATGCAACAGTGATGAAAGATGTTACAAAATGCAGAAGTTGTTACTATTCATAAAATTCATAATGACAATCCAAGAATAAAAAGATTAACAAGTAATTTGTAAATGGAAAAAGTGAAAAAGCATCTAGTTTTCTAAACAGAAAAAGAAGATCAAAGGTGAGCTATTCGTAATTTGGTCGAGGTTCCTAAAGAGGAAGAGAAGACCATGAGGAAGGTTAAAATGAAGTAAAGAAAATGACTATGAAGAGGGACATGCTACAAATGAGGTAGTAGTCTATAACAAGACAAGCTATAAATTGCTAAAGGAGTCTAATAGGGCTTGGCCCACATAGGACTGAATAACTAGGAAAATTTCTAGAAAACCTATCATGAGTAATAGGCAAAGGCAGGCATCGTAAGCATGTAGCTAAAGAAAGAAAAAAAGAATAAGAAAAAGAGAAATTACGAAGAAGTAATTCGTAATAAGTTAGCCAAGTATAAATGAGCAAGGATAATGAATCAAGTCCAAGTACTAGAGTTCATAATAA
>MNCI01034411.1:0-10213 GCA_015680685.1 Gnetum montanum | reverse complement strand
CATTCCAAAATAGGAAGTCAAATAAGTCCTTGCATGGTGTGGTCCCCATAAAAAATGAGGATTCAAAGCACATCCATTGGACAAAATAAATGTGAAAATGCATGGGTCTTTGCATGGTGTGGTTCCCATTCAAAAAAAATATTGGAATTCAAAGCACATTCCTTAGATCAAATAAAATGGCTACAAGCATTGGTTATGGGACTTGTCTTGTCTCCTCTAGCTAAGGCCCTTTCTCACTTCCTACTTCTTCTCCAATTTGGAATGGTGGTTGTTTTATGGGAGCATTCTTGTGTCTCAGAGAATGAACCAGTCTTAGAATGTCGATGTGAAGTCACTGAAAGTGGNTTTTGGTCTGGACTAAGGATGGATCCTATCAAGTCATTTAATCACAGACTCCACAAGGGACTTCATGTCACCATAATTAGGAACTCCATTCCATTCTCTCTCTCATCCATCTATACTTTTCATGCCTCACCTCACTGCTGATTTCATGTTTTAATTTGATGTATCAGGTTTCTCAGTCAATTACTTCTGGATTTTTGTACTTAACTTTTCGTAACTATTAATCATCCACGACACCCATGGACTCCTTGGTTTGAAGTTATGCAAGGGCATAAAAGGCCTATGCTTACTTTGGGGAGGATCCACTTGCATATCTTTTGGTTTGGTTAAGTTAAGTTCTTTAACCTTAGACATTTTTATAATTGAATTCTTTTTATTTACCCCATCAATGCTATCAAATTGTGCACATCTTCACAACTAATTTTAGTAAATTATTTCTTTTTATTGTTATGAATTTCCATACCCTCTTTTTAGTATTCCTTGTGTTAAGCTTTTTCTAAATTTTATGGACCACTTCTCTTACTTAACCCATTTGTCAATCTTTCCACTAACATTATCAAGCAACCAATATACCACAATCACAACTAAGCTAGATAAAATCACTAACAAGATAAGGTATTCAACCACTATGTGTTACACTTTATATACTAATCCTTGATTTTTTTGTGATTGTAGTGGGAAGCATGGACTGGAAGCAAGATTGTCTTCACCAAGGAGGATGCAACAATATCACTCACAGGAGATTGTTCATGATCATTGGATCTCTTCTACCTCTCCCTCATTCTTCTGTTGCCAAGAGGGGTTGGATGTCCATTAGATCTAAGGGTGTTCTTTCCTATTATCATGAACATCCAATTTTTTACACAATTGTAATGATGTATGATCAAGCACTTATATATTTGTTTGTTTCCTCTGTGTCAGTCTGCATGTTAGTCAAACATTCCATACCTCCTAATATATTTTGTAAGGGATTTGTTCCTCTTCTTTTGTACACAAGGACTAGTTTTCATTCAGTCATGGGGGTATGATGAATCATATTTTACTTAAGCTTCGATATCGGAGTGGCCGTGATATCGAGTACATGATATCATGTACCCAATATCGCGGTATTCCCGATCCTATAAATACAACCCTTGGGCACATGATTTAGTAGTAGTTTTTGAAATCAAGTAGTGAAATTATTTTAGTTTGTTCATTCAAGAGTTAGAATATTTTCCAAGTGCTTGCAGCAGGAGGTCTAAGTGTAATTAGATCTTTATTCAAGCATTGATGTACCTGAACACACCATTGTGTTGGCAATAAAGACAAGCTTTTTGATTCATCCTTGCAACACTTGAGACTTTCTTTCTTCATGCATTTATATATTGTGATTTCATGTAGTTCACATTTAATGTTATTCATTCAACAATTAATTTTGATCAATTAAACAACTAATTAAAATACATATGCATGACCCCTTCAAACATACGTGTGACACTTGGTGGCTTAGAACCAGTTAGCGTTTGACAACCCAACAATGTTTACACGAAGTTTAGGATGTGTCTAAGAAGTGGAAATAGTTACTTGTGTTAGGTTAGATTAGACAATAGTTCACTTAGCATTTAATTACTCACACTTTCATTACTATTAGGCAATCAAATTGATAAAACATAAAATAATAAAAATCTTATGCCTCAATCACACTTAACCATACACTTTCATTTCACAAGTGAGATTGGGAAGACAACAAACGAACAACATGAACTCACTATTTAGCTCTAGCGTACTTGGTAATTAAAGTCTACGAAATTTAATTGGATCGCACGTGAACACTTGTGATTCATATGGTTGGGTGTAGGGGTACCTCGCCACTCATCACCATGACTAAATGAAAACTCATCCTTGAGTAAAGGAGAAATAAGTCTCTTACATAATATTGAGAAGGTATGGGATTATTAACTAACATGCAAATTGTTGACTGAGTCTAAGTGCCACATTACAAAATTTTATTTGAGTGGATGCATACAAAATGACAAAGTGACAAGAAGACTGGATAGACACTCAAGATTACAAAATTTGCAAAGGGCTTTAGGAATCCGCTAAAGATGATTCTTCTTGTTGTTGCTAGTGGTGGTAGACTTTTAACCTTAATTGTTATGTCAATGCTTCTTTCTTTATGCAAAACATTCTTGAAGGGTGGACTAAAATTTCCTTCTCATCACCCCATGGATCTAGCAAACATGCAAAGTTTGAGTTGCTATCTTGTATGTGCTACAATTTTTCAATGGGCATATCATTTATTATCCCCCCATTGGCTTCATTTTCATGCCTGACAAAAGACCTTCTTCCTTAAGCATTTCTTTTAGCATCACTTATAGTTACCAAAGGATCAACATTAGTTTTAGTAAATTTTCCTTAATAATTAACTCTTTTTAGATCCCTTAGTTTTCGTTTAAGCACAAGGTGATTATAACATACTATGCCCAAGGCTATAAGGTAACTAAAATCATCAAGTTGTTCACATTATTTTGATCAATTACTATTAGTTACCATGATGTTTGAAAATAGGATGTTAGAAAAATTTCAAAGTGGACATCCCTAACCCCATGACTAATAAGTGTAACTTCAAAAGCACATAGGTTTTCAAACAATTTAAACCAAAGGTCTAATTCATAAGATGGCCAAGAAATATTAATGGATATGGAAATAGAAAAGTAGAAAAAATTAATGAAATGGATGAGAAGTAGTCCCAAAATCATGCATAAATTCAAAGAAACTATCAATGATGTTCTAGAAGATGTGAAGGTTAGTTCAAAGCCATGATCAACAAAAGTTATCCAAGTGGGTCCTTCCCAAAGCAGGCTCCTTCCATAATGCCCTTGCATAACCACTTCTATAGATATCTGTGGGCACCTGAGAAGTTAAATGTAGATCATGCCTTTGTTCTAAACAACACACAATTGTCGTGGATGGGTTTTTGCACTATATTATACAAAACCAAAAGGCTCATAATCATATGTAGCAGTGAGGTGAATAATGGGATGAGAAGGGATAGTAGAGATCAAGATGTAAGGTACTTGACCATGTTGACAATAGGTTCTTGTGAAAAATGTGATTAAAATGATCAACATACCTATCTGTCTAAGTTTAGAACAAGTCCATACCATCAATAGTGACCTTGCATTGATGTGTTCCATCCTTCCAACCACTGTGAGTCTACAACCACCTCAAAGAATAATCATCCCTTCAAAAAGAGAAGAAAAGAGAAGAAGGAAGGAAGGGCCTTAGTTAGAGGGTGCCTTTAGGCATGGGTAACATGTTTTTTCAGCCCCATAACTAGTGCTTGTAACCCATTATTATGTCTAAGGGGTGTGCTTTGAATTCCCATTATTATTATTTTTCTTTTTTTGTTTGTTATTTTTTTTGTTTTTGGTTTTTATTTTTTATTTTTTATCTCTCTCTCTCTCTCTCTCTCTTTATTCGATGGAAACCACACCATGAAAAGACTTTTAGCTTCTTGTTATTGGTCAATGAAGGAGTGATGATACATTCCAAGAGGAATCATAAACCACAAGAAGGAAATCAAGAAGAGAGCCCAACAAGTCCCCTTGAGGTCACACCCTTACCATTCCCACTTGGTTGTTCCCTCTTTCTTAAAGGTACAATTACCATTGATTAATTTTGGTTTCAAAAAAAAGAAGAACCAAATTTTTTCCATGATAAAGGCCCTTCATTTAGAGAATTGGAGGGATGGATGAGGTGGTCTCATTGCTTTACACAATTACTTACCCAATTATCTTGATAGCATAGCACAAAAACCAAACACATAGCGTTGACTTTTGCATCATGACTTAGCCATTTTATTAATAAAAACATGAAATACATTCAAAAAACATAAAGAGAATGAATTAAAAAAAAGAGAAAAATATAAAGAAATGAAAAAACATATGAAGAATCAAAAAATTCTAGAAATAATAAGCAAATCAGTTACTTCCATGCATCTTTGAAACAATTTTATATTCTCATTTTCAAGCCACTGGGTGTCTTTTGGTTTAGTGGCTACTGCGTAGACTAGCTTTTGCTCACACACTTGCTCCTGAACTTTATGGTGGGTCAGTATAGGGGTTGTGTTAAGATTTCAAAATTTTAACCCACAACTGCATCCTTTATCATTATTGGTGATGCATGGATTCTTCTGTCTCTCCATAATGATAGGTTTATCATTTATGTCTTGTGTTGGAGTGGTAATGGATGTTGGCTTTTGCATATGATTAGGAGACATCGTTTTTGTAAGGAAGGTTGTTATATCATATTGGCCTTGTGTTGTAATAGGTGTTGGCTTTTGCATATGATTAGGAGACATTTTTTTTGTGAGGAAGGTTGTTGCATCATATTGTCCTTGGGCTAGTTTTGATGAGTTAGTAGGTCCATGAGTGTTGTGCTTACGCATAGGAACCCTCCTAAAGAAAGGATGTTTCCGAGCTTTTGGTTGAGGTCTACTAGCATTATCATTTCTGTGTATGTTTGTAGCACAAGTGACATTCTCTCATTGATGATGTGATGCTTAACCTTCCTGTGTTGTTGAAGGTAACATATGGTAGAGGTGAGTATGAGAATATTAAGGATATGAAGCAGGGTGAGAGGTGTAAGATGGTGAGGTAGAGGAAGTAGAACTAGTTGGGGAAACAAGTTGTTGAATATAATATCTATATGGGTTTAATTGGCAATAAGGGTAGTGCTGGTTTGATGATGGTCTCCCCCATGGCTGTGGGTTTTGCCACTATGGTTGATAGTAGTTTTGAGGTTGATAAGAATTCCCCCTAGGATAGTACAGTTGGTTATAGGGCTTCCTAACATAACCTTGTAAGTAAGATAATGTCTTAGGCATTTGCTTTTGTATGAACTTTGGATTCAATGCAAAAGCCCCATACTCATGTAAATGTAACATGACTAGGCAATATCCCTTTGGATGGTCATATAGGCAAATGTCACATCCATCATCCTCTTCAATGGCTGAGTCTATAGCCTTTTCTTTTACGGCCATTTTCCCTTTTTGTCGATAAGTGTTCCTAGCTATTTTTTTATTCTTTTTCCTCTTTTTTTTTTGTGATCACTTGATTTGTTTTGTGTTACTCTCTCCTCTATGGTCTCTTTGTAAGTTATAACTTTTGCATTTATCCATTCCAACATCTCTCCTAGCTTTACTTCAAGCTCATTGATAAAATTTTGTTTTAGCAAGGTTTGTTGTAAAATCACCTCATCGAGAGCTACCTCTTTCTCCTTACCATGATATGGACTTTCTCCTCTTGAAGAGTTTGATCCCAATGAGATTTCTTAACATTCTCCCATTTGCATAGCTCTTCTTCTTCTTTTAACACATGCTTGATTAACTCTCATACCTGATGGATTCGTAGTTGGTATAACTAACCTAGAGCATACATCCCAAGGGTCTCCCTTGTTTCATTACAAAACCCATCAATGACATGGAAAAGCTACTTTTCCTCAAAGAAACCATGGCCTAGGCATCGATTCAGTAGAGAATAATATCTATCTAAGGCCATGTTCAAGGGTTCACATTGTTCTTGTCTCCATCCTTGGATCTATCTCCTCAAGTTAGACACCCTCACATATGTTTGATATTTCTCGTTGAAAATTTCTAACAATGTGGACCACTATTGGATTGAGTTTGACTTCAATTATCGATACCACACTTCAGCTCTATCAATTAATGTCCTAGAAATGAGCTTAATATTTTTCCATCCATTTCCAATGTTGTACAAGGCATAAGCATCATGGAAGGCTTGTATATGATGTTGTGGATCTGAGTCATAGCCTCCCACAAATTTAGGGATATTATTCCTATCAAACCTAGGTAGGCGACTCTCCTTGTGATGCCTGTGGGGTATCTTAACCACCTCCATGATCTACATCAGGCTCTTAGTGGCCAACAAGGATTCATTTTCATCAAATTTTTTGTGATGAAAATTTCTATTTCTATTCATTTGATTATGAAAATCTTGTCTATGCTCATTTTGATGTCTTTGATTTTGCCCTTGGGTTCAATTTCTATTTTTGTCTTGACCCCATAGTGGAGCTCTATCTCTATGTCTATTTTCATCTTTGTCAAAACTAGATGTTGAAGAGGAAAAGGAATATGAGGAACTAGGAGAATTGCCATGGCTCCTATAGTTCTCCCTTTGGTCCTTTGATTTATCTTGTCTAGGTTTAGAGGAGGTTCTATGCCTTGAGGCCCTCCTTATTCTAGGACTTTCTACATCTCCTCTAGGATTGTTTGCACTAGTTGAATGTAGTCTTTGAGTGTAGTAAGGGTCTAAATGAGCATAGGAAACCCTTATTTGAGGTTTTTCACTCCAATTTTCTTTAGTATATATCCTATCATTTCTTCTACAAGTGTTCTCATCATACAATGCATTATTGGTCCTGTGTGAATAAGACATGGTTTTGTCTGATAATGTGTATGACTTAAAATATTAATTTTTTCTAAAAGATAGATTGTTAATACCATTACAGTGATCGTGTATAATATAACTAATCTAGATAACTAGCATCCTCCCCAACAATGGTGCCAATGATGAGCAGCAAGGTACCCCTTACACCCAACCATATGAATCACAAGCATTCATGCATGATCCGATTGAATTCCATGGATGGGACTAGTTCTGCATCTAGATCATTATGCCTTTATCGTAGTTCGCTATCTTCCCACTTGGACTAGTGGTAGCTTTGTCACGTATGGTTTAGTCCAAAGTGAGGCATATGATAATTGATGTTGTTCAACCTTATGCTACTCCTAAAGATAATGAAGAAATTAATTAATTAAGTTAATGAACAATAGAAAGTAAAGTCTAGGCTAGCCTACGAGTGATAAGTGTCCATTCCCAACTTGCTATACACATCTTGAACCCACGTATCCACTACTAGGATTACCGAGAGATATGTTGCTGGGCAAACTAAGCAATAACGCTGCTGGGATTACCAAGCGAATATGTGTTTACACTTGAAATTGGTCATGTTCATTCCACCAATTCATTAATATGCATGGAAATGTAAATATTGACTAAGTACATGAAAAGTAAATTGCATGGAAAGTAAATTTAATCTAAGTCAAAGTGCTACAATGAATAAGAATTAATCTCAATATTATTGTTGTTCATGGACTATGTCTAGGTACATTGCCACTTGAATAAGACTCTGTACAGCTGACTCAAATCCACTCTACGAGCACTCACTAATTATTCTTTAAGATTACAAAATGAAATTGTAAGAGTTTGACTACTCTATTGACAAAACTATGTAAAACTTATGTCCAAACCATATGCCTAAGCACTATATTTATAGGCCGACACACATGCCACAATATCATATATCTGACATTGCTTCCGGACCCCAATATTGGAGCTCCGATATTGAATACTTGATATTGGAGCTAGGCAAAACATGGTTCATTACTAGAAAAATGTCTTATATTTATATTATGTTAATGATAATGCTTTTATGAATAAAAAAGAAGGTATTTATTGTGTACCTATTCAACTGTCTTTATTTGCATTAAATGATAACTTCTTTGAAGCACTTCCTTTTAGTGTCATTTTTCCCTTGGATTTCTTCATCTTGGAATGATTAATCCAACTAGAAAACCTCTTTTACTTCTAAATACATAATATCTTCTTCCAATTCAGTTACACTTTGCCTATCTCTAGGCATCTTTGAAATAAATCTTTGGAATATGCTTTTTAGATTTCCAATTCTCTTTGAAAGTTCATCATCCACTATCTTTGCATTTACATTGCTTACTTGTGCCTATTTTTCACCATCTACAATTTCTTTATGTACTTGTGATTCTACAATAGCTCTTTCAAGATAAGAAGATTTCTGGTTTGCTAAACCATTTTGATGTGTAGTACTTGAATTTTTATTATGACAATCTAACATCGCTAACTCTACTACATCCTCTTGAATAGGAAATTCAATGGCTTGAAATGCATTCATTTCAAGGGATTTGTGAGAATCAAACATGTTACCCAAAAAAAGAAATTTAAATGTATTATCAATACCCTTTACTAGCATCAACACCTTCATGGCATGTTTGCATATATTGTTTTGTGAAGACCACCTGCAATTACATGTTATGTTGTGTGAGAAAAATTTTGAAACAATATACTAAAGATCACAAGTCATTTTATTTTGACTACGTACACTAACTTTATCCTCTTGTATCAGGAGTCGCATACAATCTGAATCAGGAATAGATAGTGCTCTCTTCCATGTGTCTTGATTGAAAGTTGTCTCTTTCCTATTTATGATAAAACCAACTTCTTTTAATCTACTAGAATTCCAATAATGAAGTTGTACATTTGATAATGTCCATATTAGCCAATCAACCCTTATATATGAGTGACTCTTAATATCTTTCAAAAACTTTCCTTTTAAGAAAGAATGATATGATTCTACAACATTATTTGTGTGTTGTCTTGCATGTGGAAGATTACAAAAAGCTTTTGGCCACAAACTTGCATAAGAAACATGAATATTAAGTATATACTTATATGATTACTATACAAAATCAACAAAAAAAATGGTATCACTTACTAAGTTTTCCATTGTGTATCGATTGATTTTTCATTTGGTTTATAAAATTTACTTGATCATAAAATATTGTAATGAATGTTTCCAACTCCTTAATTACATCCTCAACATTGATGCAAATATTCATGATGTGAAAAAGAGCTTCAAACATCAAATTTCTAAAATTTTTGTCTTTAACTTTTGATGTGAGGTTCTTCCTACATTCATGAGAAACATGCCATGTACATAAAAATACTCAACAACCAATCATATCTAATATGAAACTTGCAATAATAAAATTTAAAAAATATCTAATAATTGTTTGAATAATTTCTAATTTTACTTGAGAGCATTAATCTCTTCATTTGAATCATCTAGCATAATAGCGTTAACATTCCATCCTACATTATGTGATTTGCACCTTAATAACAATATTTTTAACCATTGCTCAACATCAATTTAAGTGCATCTAGATGAGATAATCCATGCCACTAGTAGATCATTGTAAAAAGAATCAAAGGGCGTAATGGTATGCAAATAGAATTGCAAAATGAAAATAATTAGTAATTAAAGATAATTATATTATTTAATTATTTAAATATTAAATTAATAGAAAATAAATATCAATATTCAAAGATAAACTTACCCCATAGTTATTAGTATTGAATGTTGAGCCCATAGCCTGTTATGAGAGAGATTAACCATCTTTCTTAGCAACCATGGCAATTGAAGACCTCTAATTAAAGGAATGTACGGCGATCAATGGAACTCAAATTCGCCGTTATTGTATTGAACTGGATATAGCCCTTCGGAAGACCTCATTAAACCTCGGTGCTGGTGGAAAAATCTTTACCCAAAAAGTGGACTATTTTTACCTTCCAAACTCATGTAGCTATTGTCACAGGGCCAAGCATCATATCTCGGCGTGTCCTATCCTAGCCAGGAAAAAACAACCTGTAGCCTCTCAGAAGACTCATTCCCTAGTCACACCACCAGTAGGCCCATCCTCAGTATCCTTTAAATTCGGATCTCCTCCCCCAACAACTCCTAAATCCTCCTCTCAGTCTAGCCGCTCCAAGCTACAAAAACAACAGTCAGGTACTCACACCTCCACCCAGGTCATCCCTTCAAACGTTGTCAAGAACTCATTCTTGGAGGATGAGTTCGTGGTGGCCAGTGGAAGGAAACGATTCAAAGATTCCCTTCATTCTACTTCTCCCTCCAACTCCTCTTCACTAGACACTTCCATGGCCCTTGTCCACACCAACAACTCCTTTGCCCTCCTGTCAGGAACAAAGGAAACTAA
>MNCI01034407.1:662-14813 GCA_015680685.1 Gnetum montanum | reverse complement strand
AATAGAATCATGTTGGGTAAGAATTAGATTTGAAACTTTTTAGCTTCAAAATAACAAACAAGAGGAGGCACCAACATTAGCATTCACTCAAGAAGAAAATCAAGGTAATTACAAAGCCTTTAATTTTATTACCAAAGTTAAATAAGAATCATGGATAGTAGAGACTGGATGCTCAAACCATATGGCTCCTCATATATCTTATGAATTATAAACCCAAAAAAATTGGTAATATTAAATTGATGATGACAACTTCATAGAAATATAATAGATAGGGAATTATATTATAAGACATCTTAATAACAAATTCGTTGCTATTATAGAAGTATTCTATGTACTAAATCTCTCAAATTCCTTACTTTTAGTAGGATAAATGGTTAGCAAAAGAATTAATATAAATTTTAAAAATGATTTGTGTGTTAAAAAAAAACAAATGGAGATGAGATCATGAGAATAAAAGCCTCCAATAATAATATTTATAGTCAAGATTGCAATTATTTTGAGCTAAAATAAAATCCTATTGACATCATACATTATCATCAATAATACAAGAAACTTGTTTTTTAAGTGACTGATGAGTGGCGAGGTACCCCTACACTCAACCATACGAAATATGAGCATTCATGCATGATCCAGTCAAACTCCGTGGATAGGCTAGTTGTGGTATTTATATAGTTACACGTTGATCGTAGTTCACTATCTTCTTGCATGGACTAGTATTTACTTTGTCACATATGTCTTAGTCCAGAATGAGACATATGATGTGATCCTAAACTACTGCTACTCCTAGAGACAATGGAAATAATCTTGATTAAACTAATGAGAAATAGGAAATGAAGTCTAAGCTAACCTAAGTGCGATGAGCATCCATTCCTTAATCATCCATACACATCTTGGACCTTGTGCATGACTACTACTGGGATTACCAAGCGTAGATCATAGGTATGCTATTGGGTTACCATGCAGTCACACTTAAATGCTCGTGATTAAGTCGTACTCATTCCATAGTTACAAACAAGAATAGTAAATGATGGTAAATAAATATTAACTAAGAAAATAATAAATAATAATAATTGCTCCAACACCAGAAGCCTCATGTTTGGGCTCTTAGTGAACACCTCTATAGCTGTGTGAGCTAGGAGAACGAGGTTATAAGCCTTGATTTGGCCTTGATCATCAATCCTTAACTTGCAAGCAAGTAAAACAAGAAATCATATATAGTTATAACTTGAAATGCATAATAGCAAATAGAGAATAACCAAGATAACAATACTGCTTATCTCTCTATGTGATAGATGATGCCTAGAGGGTTATGGAACCACATATGAGCATGAGAGCCCACTATCAAGGTATTGTTCAAGTTATACTATCCAAATATTTGAGATAATTTATGAGGGCCCATAGTACTCAGGTCATCACATGTTTCTCCTTTTGCAAAAGCATCAAGTTTATCCATGATAAAATTCATAATTAAATTGGAGGATCTAGGTAGGATGGCCTCCACAATTGTTGTTGTTTCCTCAAACTTCAAGTGTGACCAAACTATGATAGTACAGTTTTGGAGTAGGTAGGCTAGGAAGCTTGAGGTTCCCTTCCTAAGCCTTACCCCATGCTGATCCCACTCCATGTCAAGGTTTGGGGACTTAGGTATGGACATGTTGATGCAACATAATAACCCCATCGTCTCTATCACTACTAGGATATATTTCAAGAAGACGCTAAAATATTCAACAACAGTGGTTATAAACATAGAAACTTAAAACCAAAGCCCTACAACCATTAAACATAAAAAAACACTTAGATAACATTTGAAACACTTTACATAAAATTACAGTTTAAAACTAAAACTATAACAATGACAACCGAAAGCATGAAAATGACAATTTAGGACTAAAAACATGAAAAACGAATTGGAGCACCTAAACGGAAAGTTGCTGTGGAGAAAAGAGGAAGAACAAAAATAACACGAGAAAAACAAAGACAGAGAATAGAAGAGAGGAGACTAGAGAGGAGAGGAGAGGAGAGGAGAGAAGGAAACTTCATGTTATTGATGAGGCTCGAAGCGGAGCATTAGCATTATCGTCGGCTCCTCCTCCTCCTCCTTACTGTCACAACCTGTGCTACTACCATATCCACTGTTATTGGCTCATCCATCTACAGTTAACAATTCTTCTTTTCCTCTCCCTTCCTTTGCCATTCCGTGCTTCAAAATTTTGAATGCCATCAAATCTATTCATGCACAGGATTTGGTTCATCTTATGCTCTACTACAACCCACCAGCATTTCCAGCGGTTTTCTAGGCCCGAGTTCATCCATCCACTGTCATCGTGTTCTTGGAACAAAGAAGGAAATGATGGAGATTCTGTGTGAATGTTGAGCCACTTCCTTTCCCCCCTTGTGGTGTTACCATTGGATTTATTCTCCGCAGATGCCAGAATTAGGCGAGTACGGATGGTCGAACCAGTGTTTTTGCTATAGTTGGAGATTGGGTATTTTCATTGCTTTTTTAGTTCAATGCTTCCTCCTGTGCCTTGGCTGTCTATCTATTTGTCTTTCATCTATGCTGGGTGTGTGTGTCTATTTATTTCCCTTTTCATTTGTGGGTAGGTTTTAAATTTTCCTGTTTGTTGCAACTGTTCCGGATTTGTCGATATTGTGCGAATCCAGATAAATTGTCGGTATTGAATGCTCTCCTGATCATTGCTAAAGAATAAGAGAAAGGCAGGAAGCGGGAACAGAGAGAGATTTTGCCATTCCACAGTAACAAGAGGAGCTGCTATTCTTTCGTTTCTTCTTCTTCTCCTTCTTTTGTTTTTGGGTGTGCAAGTATTGTGTGTTTTCTCTTTCTGGCGTGTTTTTCTTCTTTTCTCATTTTGTGTATGGGTTTTGATAGAAATGATGAGTTTCAAGGTCAAAAAGGAGAAGGATGTTGAGGAAGCCGACTAGATGCAGTAGGAGCAACAACATCAGCATTATGAAAATTAATGCAAAACGGAACAAGTTTTTGATTTCCAACTTCCTTTTTGTTGCTACTGTTCTTCTTCATTGGGTGACAATCAGCATTATGAAAATTACGGCAAAAGGGAACAAGTTTTTGATTCCCAACTTCCGTCTTGCTGGTACTTTTCTTCATTAGGTGACAACAATTACTATAGTATGTTTGAAGGGTTGTCATCCCTGGGCAGGGTGGAAATGAGTTTATTTTACCCACTTTGCCAGAATCAACTCAACCTCAAGTGTCTAATCCTTCGTATGCACCTGTAGCTGCAGGTAATTCATTTTTCTCTCCCCCAAAATTACTCTATATTTATTGGTTTCTTCTGAAGCATAATGTATTCTTAGTTTCTTTAAATATTCAACTTTCAACATGTATTAAAAGTGGGTTCGTGCTGATTGAAAGGATTTGAGTTTTTGTTTTTCCCTCAAATTTTGATTTTGATTGCAGAAGGATATAGTCTGCTGCTTTACTTAGTGAGACGAACTTGAGTATTCTTGTCTGTCTGTTTTATCCATGATTTGAAGTGAAAATGGTGCATGTTGTGTCTTGTTGTTGGTTATTTGAACTTTTTTAAGGCAATGACGAAGGTTCAAGGCACAACGGAAGGTGTACTCTAGGGAATGAGATGTGGCTATTAGGGCTTATTCTCATGGTGGACTTTCCAATAAAACAAACAAAACTTGTCTGTCTTTGTCCGGAGGCACCCATTCCAATCCAAGAGAATCTCTCGTGATAGAGATAGAATAAACCAAATTCAATTAATCATAAAACAATTGTTAAAAAATTAGCTTCCATGTATTTCCAAATATAGCCTCCCAATTACAAATTTTTTTTTACCTGAAGAACAGTTTTTTCTTAGGATTTTATAATATCCCAAAAATTTTGGAAGCTTTCTCTATTTTCACGTCAGATATTTATTAAAGTCTTCCTAGTACAGAGGAAGTTTTCCTTACCATGAGAGTGTCAATGTTTTGATAAATAAAGATTAATACGGTTGCAGTCACATTCGGTAAATACTTAAATTAGTTTGCCATTGAAGTATAGAATTGTGCTTCCCAAAAAAATTTTAGAAAGGAAATGTTCTTTAAAAATTTTTGTGATTCCATCAATATTTTTCAGAACAAGTAAAAATATTGGTCTACTTATTTTCCCACTAAAATGTTATCTAATGCATCTGTTTATGTTTATGTTGCAAGGTGTTGAATAAGCCACCATAGCTACATGGAGATACCTTTTGTTGTGCTTGACCAATGTCAATATTTCTTGGATATCAACATTCCTGATCAGAATAGCAGTACCTGCGGTAGCAGAACCAGCATTAAGTTGAACCCTAACTCTACATGGCAAGAATTCGAGATGGGTTTTGCTGCACATACATTCAAGGTTGATTACTTGGAAAAACCAGTAAAAACTGGTTATTCCTCTCAATCCTCGCAAATACCAGATGCAAATAATTATTCCTTCACTTGGAATATGGGCTCCTTTGATTCATCTACCAGTCTCGGAAAATCTCCTGATACAGATACTAGTTTGCTACCTGAAATCACCAACACTGAAAATACTGAAAACTCGAGGTCAGAATCAGACAGTGATTCGGATACTGATGTCAAGGGCTTTCAGAAGAGAAAGCAGAATGACTCTAGACAAAGAAGGACAATCAACGGATTTTCATGTTTTACAAGGGAAGGAAAATGGCAAAACTGCAGGATGCCTCAGCAAGCCCACTACATAATGAGTTCGATTCTAACAGTAAGGTATTTAAATAATTTTGTGTACAGTAAGGTATTTAAATAATTTTGTGTATACCTGATTAAATTTCATCAATAGCTTTGGATTTTTATCTTAAGTTTTCGTCTGACTTTTATAATATGGTTTTGGATAGTTTGACAGTATGTGCATAGGCAGCCATATATGCAGACATGTTTGTATATAATATTTATATAATTTATATTCATTTAAGTTAATACCTTTAATAATTGTAATGTAGGTGGATAGCAATAAGAATTTAAAGTTTTTATTGCAAAAGGAAGAGAGGAACAGTGACGTAGGTCCTCTTGGAAGGATGATTCTACCCAAGGTAAAATTTTTTACCTCATTCAATTACATTTTAAAATTCTTTTTTTTTTAAAAAAAATCTAATACTCAATTGTATAAATATATATTATTATTTATTTTTAGTTCATTTTTAATTCTAACATATAACAATGTACACTTCCTTAGAGAGAAGCTGAGGCAAATTTACCATCACTTACAACAAGGGAAGGGATCTACATTAATGCCATTGGGGTTGAAGGTGAAGGGGAAACAGATGGTGTAATGGACCATGGAATAATGCCCGAGTAGGATGAGTTGTTTTCAAAGGACTTTGATCTAACAACATCCATGTTAGAGCTACTTCTAAATGATCTTCAATTTTCAAATAACTTGTTTGAATCCATTCCAAGTTTTGGAGATATGCCCCTTTTTGATGATTTCAACCTAGATGTATGATTATGATATATGTATATCTATTGTACAAAAAGCAATTGAAACACATGTAATCTAGGTAACATCCATCAACTACATTATTTTAACGGTTGAATGGATGTACTTCAAAGCTTTAGTTGAATTGATGTCTTATTTGTATTTTGGTTGAAGATCATAGATTGTGACCTTTACTTTCTATTTTAATTAAAGATAGAATGTATAAACAAAACTAATGGTATCTATATTTATTATTACAATGGGAAATTCATTTTGCTCATTTCGGTAGTAGTGTGTGAGTAATTCATTAAAATAATCTTCATTAATAAAATAATGCTTATTAATATATTATAATTTTAGGATACGTACTTTAATGTTAGAATAGTTATCAACCACCATAGGACATATTGTGATTTCTACATATTCAACATGTTTTTCTTGCATTTGAGAAGGTTTACCAATATGATCTTTCAATTTCAAAGAATGCCATGTAGATGGTTCTCATAAAAAATAAAATAACAAAGGTGGAGTGGAATGGGAGATATTTTATCTCATTCTTTATCATAGTAGGTAAGATTTATAGAAGATTCTTTAAGATTCTTTCAGCTTTTAAGAGATTTTTTGTTTTTTTGCTCTTTGCTACAACCTAACAAAGAGATAAAAAAGGTTTTGGAGTTCTATGTTTATGGTTGCCAAATATTTTTTAATACTCTCTTACATTACTAGTCTAGATGCATTTTTGGTGTCAACTTTTACTTGGCTTATCATATATTTTTTTTAACGAAACCTAGAAACTTTGTCAAATATATTTAATTTTTGTTTGTTTTTATGAAACCAAGAATTCTCAAAATGAGTTATTAATTCCTTAATATTACCAAATGTGTACATCTATATATGTGAGAAGTACCATTTTTATTTTTTTCTAAGCTTGACATTGAATTTAATTTTTAGTAAGTTGAAATATATTTATTATTTTCATTTAGAAAAAGTTATTAGATAAATCTAAACTTAACCATCTTAACTCGATCAAATTATTGGTAAATTATTTCTATTCTTATTCTTAGTTTTACTTGTTTAAAATAGATTTTAAAAGGAAGCATGCAAAATTTTAGGTATTAATAATTTATTATTTTGTCTATAGTTTGTATTTTATATTTTGAAACTAAAACTAAAACTATAGAAAAGTATAGGCTATGAGTTTTAATAACATAGTTAAAATATTACCAAGTGTTTTTATAACTTTTGAAAAAAAAAACTAAATTGGTAAGTAACACATTGTAAAAAATGTGTTGTTCATCTTTAATAGTATTTGGATCATATAATCAACATTTTTATTCATGAGGAATTTTCCATTATTTACCTAAACTCTTAGATAATGGGATGGCATTTGTGTTGTACTCATAAATAGCCATGAAGAACACATTTTCTCAAATAAAATATGAAACATATTTGTGTTTTTAACTTGTATATTAGAATGCAATTATAGTATTAAAGAACGTAATGCAATAATATTTGTTTAACCTATAGTGAAATCTCAAATTTTTTCAAAATATGAAAAATAAGAAGGATATTTTAAATATGGTATTTAAAAATTCTCTTTCTCACATGAACAATGATATGAAAAAGAATAATTGAAAGAGATACATAATAGATCCTTTAAAATCACCTCTTATAGAATTTACAAAGAAAGATAGTCATTTGAAAAATCATAGATGGTTAATAGAAAATAGTAAATGTTGTGTCTTTTTTTTTTCTTTTTGCTATTAGTAGATACTTCCTTATTAGGGAGCTAGCATTTTTACTAGGTCATATTTGAAATTATGAAATTATAATTGAAATTTTTAGTTACGTCAACCAAGATCCCTAAGATCTATTGGACTATTTTTAAAATTCCTTCTATAGATTTTTTTAATATATTAATGTGTAATACAATAAGTATTAGTTTGCTTTGTAATTTAGTGACCAAAGCCATGTAGTCTTCTTGTCACTACCTAATGAATGAAGACAAAAAATTATTTTCCTTAAATTTATGAATTGATGGACATATGTACATGATTTTGGTCTCAATTCATCTTTTTTTTTCAATTTTTTATTCATTTTTATTATGGGGGAATAACTTTTCATTAAGTCAGAGTATGGTCCCAACTATATTCTATACATAGAAATACCATACCATGTTATAAATGATTGAAAATTAGCAAATAAAGTTGATACCTAAATCTACTTCAATATCACCCATTATCTCTTCACATCTCTCTTTCTATTCTTCCATTTTGACATTTATAAAATCATCAACTTTACCAATATTTTTAATTATCATTATCAGTACTTAATTCAATAATATATTCAAGCATTCACTCAAACCATAACATTAATAATGAATATGAGAATCAACCTACATCATCTCATACTTTTTGATACTTCAAAATTTCTCAAACAAAGAAGACCAAGAGTCACCTCGGTAAGACTATAATTTCATCATTTATTTCAGCAAAAATTTTATTACATCAATCTATACCATTAGAAATATCATTCAAAGTTGCAACAAAGAAATTTCAAAGTGCCCTATCATTTTTAATGAAACATGAGACTTTGTTCTATGGAGAAACATGATGAAAGGCCTTCTTGAGTTCAATGACATTTAAGAACTAAATCAAATGCAAGTCCTTCATTCCTATCACTACAAAAAATGATGGAAAACAAGATAATCCTTCTACGATAAAAATGTTAGATCATGAGAAAAGAAAGAAGAAAGAATCTCTAGCAAACATAATCATCATATTTAACATTTCAAAAATCATAATAAGAAGATTATGTTTCTTAGAGATAGCTAAAAATTATTGAAAGTATTTTGTTCAAATTACCATGACAATCCCAAAAATCAACATACTAATGAATTATTCAAAAAAATCCAATTTGATAAACTTGAAGTCAAAAAAAGGAGAAAACATTAAAAACTTCTTTGAAAGAATATATGGATATCTAAAACACATGAGTGAATATAGATGTTACTTCACTAAATATCAAATAGTCCAAAAGGTGGTTGCTTCTTTGTATGATTAGACATATCAAAATATTATAATGAATTTTCTTCAAAATAAGGAATTCAAATAGTTTATAGTAGATGATTTGGTCTCTCAAATCAGTTTCTTGGAAAGCTCATGAACTTATAACAATAATGATGATCATGTTTTCACAACTAGTAGAGGAAAGGGTAGATCTTATAGAGAAAGGGGAAGAAAAGGCATGACAAACCCTAATGATCAAAATTCACTATATTATTCAAACACATTAGAAAATCAATACAAAAACATCAAAGGTAGAGGATTTTAGGAGGAAGATGTAATAATCATAATCAAATTAACCAAATCATTTCTCTATCCCATATTGTAGGTTCTAAAAATAAAAAGAATCTTAATAGAATCATGTTAGGTAAGAATTAGATTTGAAACTTTTTAGCTTCAAAATAACAAACAAGAGGAGGCACCAACATTAGCATTCACTCAAGAAGAAAATCAAGTTAATTACAAAGCCTTTAATTTTATTACCAAAGTTAAATAAGAATCATGGATAGTAGAGACTGGATGCTCAAACCATATGGCTCCTCACATATCTTATGAATTATAAACCCAACAAAATTGGTAATATTAAAATTGATGATGACAACTTCATAGAAATAGAACGGATAGGGAATTATATTATAAGACATCTTAATAACAAAGTCGTTGCTATTATAGAAGTATTCTATGTACTAAATCTCTCAAATTCCTTACTTTTAGTAGGATAAATGGTTAGAAAAAGAATTAATATAAATTTTAAAAATGATTTGTGTGTTATAAAAAAACCAAATGGAGATGAGATCATGAGAATCAAAGCCTCCAATAATAATATTTATAGTCAAGATTGCAATTATTTTGACCTAAAAGAAAATCCTATTGACATCATACATTATCATCAAGAATACAAGAAACTTGTTTTTTAAGTGACTAATGAGTGGCGAGGTACCCCTACACTCAACCATAAGAAATACGAGCATTCATGCATGATCGGGTCAAACTCCGTGGATAGGCTAGTTGTGGTATCTAGATAGTTACACGTTGATCGTAGTTCACTGTCTTCCTACATGGACTAGTATTTACTTTGTCACATATGGCTTAGTCCAGAGTGAGGCATATGATGTGATCCTAAACTAGTGCTACTCCTAGAGACAATGGAAAATAATCTTGATTAAACTAATGAGCAATAAGAAATGAAGTCTAAGCTAGCCTAAGTGCGATGAGAATCCGTTCGTTAATCATCCATACACATCNTGCCCACATGGATGACCCTTGCAAGTATAGCATTAGGCGCTTGATCTGATAACCACTCCTATGAGGATTCATCTCATCAAACTTAAGGAGAAAGTTCTCTTTTGTATGTATTGAAGTGATAACTATAACTTTAGTGTATGGAGCAACCGCTACAAAATAGTAAAAGATACCTTTTTAGCCTTTGCATGGGTGTAACAAATTACATGAACAACAAAAACCAAAATAGCCTAATAACCATATAAATAGAAACATATTAGCATAAAAACAACAAATTAATAACACTTACTTCACCTATATGACTCAAGCTCATAAGAGCCCTAGGTTGTGGGTCAAAGTTGAAATCATCAAGAGATGGGCTCACCCACTAACTATCTGTGCTCCTGTTTGCTAGGCATCTCTTGTAAGCCTTAAGGTGATGCCCAATACTACTCTCAAGGTTCCTATGCAATTGCTCCAACACCAGAAGCCTCATGTTTGGGCTCTTAGTGAACACCTCTATAGCTGTGTGAGCTAGGAGAAAGAGGTTATGAGCCTTGATTTGGCCTTGATCATCAATCCTTAACTTGCAAGCAAGTAAAACAAGAAATCATATATAGTTATAACTTGAAATGCATAATAGCAAACAGAGAATAACCAAGATAACAATACTGCTTATCTTTCTATGTGATAGACGATGCCTAGAGGGTTATGGGACCACATATGAGCATGATAGCCCACTATCAAGGTATTATTCAAGTTATACTATCCAAATATTTGAGATAATTTATGAGGGCCCATAGTAGTCAAGTCGTCACAAGTTTTTCATTATTCAAAAGCATCAAGTTTATCCATGATGAAATTCATAATTAAATTGGAGGATCTAGGTAGGATGGCCTCCACAATTGTTGTTGTTGCCTCAAACTTCAAGTGTGACCAAACTATGATAGTATAGTTTTGGAGTAGGTAGGCTAGGAAGCTTGAGGTCCCCTTCCTAAGCCATACCCCATGCTGATCCCACTCCATGTCAAGGTTTGGGGTCTTACGTGTGGACATGTTGATGCAACATAATAACCCCACCGTCTCTATCACTACTAGGATAGATTTCAAGAAGATGCTAAAATATTCAACAACAGTGGTTATAAACATAGAAACTTAAAACCAAATCCCTACAACCATTAAACATAAAAAAACACTTAGATAAAATTTGAAACACTTTACATAAAATTATGGTTTAAAACTAAAACTATAACAATAACAACCAAAAACATGAAAATGACAGTTTAGGACTAAAAACATGAAAAACAAATTGGAGCACCTAAACGTAAAGTTGCAGTGGAGAAAAGAGGAAGAACAAAAATAACACGAGAGAAAAAAAGACAGAGAACAGAAGAGAGGAGAATAGAGAGGAGAGGAGAGGAGAGGAGAGAAGGAAATTTCATGTTATTGATGAGGCTCGAGGCGGAGTAGCAACATTATCACCGGCTCCTCCTCCTCTTCCTTACTATCATAGCCTGTCCTACTGCCATATCCACTGTTATTGGCTCATCCCTCTGCAGCTAACAATTCTTCTTTTTCCCTCCCTTCCTTTTCCATTCCGTGCTTCACAATTTTTAATGCCATCAAATCTATTCATGCATAGATTTGATTCATCATATGCTCTGCTGCAACCCACCAGCATTTCCAGCGGTTTTCTGGGCTCGAGTTCATCCACTGTCATCGTGTTCTTGGAACAAAGAAGGCAATGATGGAGATTTTGTGCGAATGTTGAGCCACTGCCTTTACCCCCCTGTGGTGTTACCATTGGATTTATTCTCCACAGATGCCAGAATTAGGCGAGTATGGACGGTCGGACCAGTGTTTTTGCTATAGTTGGAGATTGGGTATTTTTGCTGCTTTTTTAGTTTGATGCTTCCTCCTGTGCCTTGGCTGTCTGTCTTTCTATCTTTCATCTATGCTGGGTGTGTGTCTGTTTTTTTCCCCTTTTGTTTTTGGGCGGGTTTTAAATTTTCCTATTCAGTGCAGCTCTTCGAGATTTGTCGAGATTGCGTGAATCTAGATAAATTGTCAGCATTGACTGCTCTCCTGATCGTTGCTAAAGAATAAGAGAAAGACAGGAAGCGGGAATAGACAGAGATTTTGCCATTGCACGGTAACAAGAAGAGCGAAAGCCAGGAAGAGGGAGCCGACCGAGATTTTTCCATTCCACAGTAACAAGAAGAGCGAAAGGCAGGAAGCAGGAACAGACCAAGCTTTTTCCATTCCTTGGTAACAAGAGGAGACGAGCTGCTATTCTTTCGTTTCTTCTTCTTCTCCTTCTTTTATTTTTTGGTGTGCAGGTATTGTGTGTTTTCTTTTTCTAGCGTGTTTTTCTTCTTTTCTAATTTTGTGTATGCGTTTGACAGAAATGATGAGTTTTGAGGTAAAAAAGGAGAAGGATGTTGAGAAAGACGATTGGATGCAGCAACAACAACATCATCATTATGAAAATTAATGCAAAATAGAACAAGTTTTTGATTTCCAACTTCCTTTTTTTTGGTACTGTTCTTCTTCATTGGGTGACAATCAACATTATGAAAATTACGGCAAAAGGGAACAAGTTTTTGATTCCCAACTTCCGTCTTGCTGGTACTTTTCTTCATTAGGTGACAACAATTAGTATAGTATGTTTGAAGGGTTGCCATCCCTGGGTGGAAACGAGTTTATTTTACCCACTTTGCCAGAATCAACTCAACCTCAAGTGTCTAATCCTTCGTATGCACCTGTAGTTGCAAGTAATTCATTTTTTTCTCCCCCAAAATTACTCTGTTTTTATTGGTTTCTTCTGAAGCATAACGTATTCTTAGTTTCTTTAAATATTCAACTTTCAACGTGTATTAAAAGTGGGTTCGTGCTGATTGAAAGGATTTGAGTTTTTGTTTTTCCCTTGAATTTTGATTTGGATTGCAGAAGGATACAGTCTGCTGCTTTACTTAGTGAGACGATCTTGAGTATTTTTGTCTGTCTATTTTATCCATGGTTTTAAGTGAAAATGGTGCACGTTGTGTCTTGTTGTTGGTTATTTGAATTTTTTTAAGGCAATGACGAAGGTTCAAGGCACAGTGAAGGTGTACTCTAGGGAATGTGACATGGGTATTAGGGCTTATTCTCATGGTGGACTTTCCAATAAAACAAACAAAACTTGTCTGTCCTAATCCAAGAGAATCTCTCGTGATAGAGATAGAACAAACCAAATCCAATTAATCATAAAACAATTGTTAAAAAATTAGCTTCCATGTATTTCCAAATATAGCCTCCCAATTACAAATTTTTTTTTACCTAAAGAACTATTTTTTCTTAGGATTTTATAATATCCCAAAAAATTTTGGAAGCTTTCTCTGTTTTAGCGTCAGATATTTATTAAAGTCTTCCAGGAAGTTTTCTTCACCATGAGAGTGTCAATGTTTTGATAAATAAAGATTAATACTGTTGCGGTCGCATTGGGTAAATACTTAAATTAGTTTGCCATCGAAGTATAGAATTGTGCTTCCCAAAAAAATTTTAGAAAGGAAAGGTTCTTTAAAATTTTTGTGATTCCATCAATATTTTTCCAAACAAGTAAAAAGCTTGGTCTGCTTATTTTCCACCTAAAATGTTATCTAATGCATCTGTTTATGTTTATGTTGCAGGGTGTCGAATAAGCCACCGTAGCTACATGGAGATACCTTTTGTTGTGCCTGACCAATGTCAATCTTTCTTGGATATCAACCTTCCTGATTAGAACAATAGTACCTGCGGTAGCAGAACCAGCATTAATTTGAACCCTAACTCTACATGGCGAGAATTTCAGACAGGTTTTGCTGCACATTCATTGAAGGTTGATTACTTGGAATAGCCAGTAAAAACTGGTTATTCCTCGCAATCCTCGCAAGTATCAGATGCAAATAATTATTCCTTCACTTGGAATATGGGCTCCTTTGATTCATCTACCAGTCTCAGAAAATCTCCTGCTACGGATACTAGTTTGCTACCTAAAATCACCAACACTGAAAATCCTGAAAACCCGATATCAAAATGAGACAGTGATTCAGATACTGATGTCAAGGGCATTCAGAAGAGAAAGCGGAACGACTCTAGACAAAGAAGGACAATCAACGGATTTTCATGTTTGACAAGGGAAGGAAAATAGCAAAAACTGTCGGATGCCTCAGCAAGCCCACTACATAATGAGTTCGATTCTAATAGTAAGGTATTTAAATAATTTTTTGTATACCTATCTTGATTAAATTTCTTCAATAGCTTTGGATTTTTATCTTAAGTTTCCGTCTGACTTTTATAATACGGTTTTGGATAGTTTGACAGTATGTGCATAGGCAGCCATATATGCAGACATGTTTGTATATAATATTTATATAATTTATATTCATT
>MNCI01034405.1:326291-376256 GCA_015680685.1 Gnetum montanum | reverse complement strand
AGAGACCAACAAGCACCTAAATCCTGTTCGAGAACACTTGTTGGCAGTCACGTCCCAAACGATCGCCAACATAAACTTGTTGAGTGAGGGATCACTTCTATTCCTACTCCCTTGTTTACTTGAGTTTCCTTTTTGAAGGATGAAAGAGTTGGTATAGGAACATCTCTTTCGAGCCCCTTTTCATTACGATAGATGGTTAATTTGTAGGTTTGAGAAGGTGGAGAGACAAACATCTTTGCTACAAGCTACAAGCTACGAAAAAAGTGACGTCTTTGCTATATGCAACAAGAGCAAAAATAAACGAAAAACAATGGGAAATATTTTAAGATAAACTTTGACATGGCACTTCTAATGGTGAAGATTAATTAGGGAAAATTGATTCTCCATTTTTTATCTCTATGTTTGAGATAAATGTATTGCATGGAATTACTAGTTGTAATTGCATGTGGGATTGCCAATTGTACTTGTGCATGGGATTTCTAGTTGTGATTGTGTGTGGAATTACTATTTGTGATTATGCATGAGAGGAATATCCTAGAAGCTAGAATAGTATAGAAAAAAAAATATAGCTTGAAGAGAGAGATTGTATAAGAGTGATGTGCATATCTAAGGTTAGATTTTTATATGTTATCTTGGCCATAGCCCTCTATGTGTGAGTTGGGTATCAAATCTATGTTATGAGATCTAATTTGATTGAGCCTTGCATTAAAGAAAATCATTGTATGATTATAGAGCCTCATGCTCTATAATATTGTTGAGTGTATGAGAGTTGTGATTTGTGATTTGGGATTTCTGGATCTACTATATTTTTAATCTTCTTTAATTTAATAGAAGATAACTAGATTTCTTTTTCTAGCAAATCTTTGTCTTATGAATTTTTGAATTCGACGTATCTGAAGGATTAAAAAAAAATCAAAGTGATCCTACTCCAATGGACAAGGTAGGATTCCTCCTATTAAACTTGAAATTTCATTTTATATTGCATGTAGTTTGGGTTATAATAAAAGTTCTTATTTCCTGGTTTAAGCTCAATGTGCCTAATCTTACTATTGTGCCTTCTTTTAAAATAGACATGGTGAACTTTCTTGTACACAATGGCTACAATTTAATTTTTTTCAATAAAATTTAAATTCATTAATCATATTCATTGGTTGAGAAACTTTATCAATCCCAGTGCAAGCCCAAAAATGAAAGAAGAAAGATTAGCATCAAGTTGAATTGTAAAACCATGTTAAATCTCATGGATAAGTTCATTTTCATATTTTTTCAACAAATATTAGGACATTCTCATGATGTAATATGTAGTAATCACAAGTTCCAAATGATATAGAAAATGGGCAAGGGCTTGTTAGAACATCCTTTAAAAATAACATGCAACATCATTTCCCAAATGTTATGGAAAGTAGATAAGAATTTTCACATTAAGTATGGATGTAGGTAAAGAAGCAAGTCTAGTGATAGAAATTTTAGATGATAATCTAAAACATGAGAAATCTTACTAGAAAGAACTTTGAAATTATTGAAACCATGAAAGATGAAAAATTAGGTCGCCTACCTCTAAGAAATAATATGTAAAAGGGAAAAAGCTCAAAATTTTAACAAGGGTTATAAACTCTTCTACTTAAGAAAAGAAAATCACAAAAATGGAGTAGCCTTCATTGTTAAGTAATCTATCAAAGATAAAGTGGTATAAGTATAACACTGTAGTGATCAAATTATAGGCATAAAACCTATGATTAAAAATGATACCATCAACATCATTAATGTATATGCTCCAAAAATTGGTCTAAAAAACTTCATTAGCAAGATATTTGAAGCCTTCACTAAACTAAATCTTGTCAGCTTTATTATGCATAAGGGATACCATTCAATTTTTATCTAGAAATTTTAAAGTCATTTATCATTTTCATTAGGTAAGAAACTCTAAAAGCACTATTCAAAGCCCAAATAAAAAAGAAGGATTAGTATCAAGTTGGGAGTTGACTATAAAACCATGGTAAATTCCATGGATGAATTATTTTTTATATTTATTCAAAAAATATTAGGGCATTCTCTTGATGCAATTTGCAATAGTCATAAGTTTCAATTATTATGGAAATTAGGTAATGGCTTATTAGGACATCCTCCAATAATGACACACAACATCATCACCCAAATGTTGTGGAAAGTGAATAAGAATTTCCACCTTAGGGATGGATGTAGGTAAAGAAGCAAGTTTAGGAGTGGAAATTTTAGATGACAACCTAGAATATTAATAATCTCATTGGAAAGACCTTTGAAATTATTGACATCATGAAAGATGAAAAATCAACATTTCTTTCCTCTAAGAAATAAGATGTAAAAGGAAAAAAGCTCAAAATTTTGGCAAGATTTACAAACTATTCTACATAGGACAAAAATTGCAAAAATGAAGTAACCTTCATTGTCAATTAATCTATCAAAGATAAAATGGTACAATTATATCACCATGGCAATTAGATTATGAGCATAGAACATGTACTTGAAAGTGAAATCATCAACAACATCAATATATATGCTCTAATAATTAGCTTAGAAAAATAGAATTTTGAAACTCAATGAATATGGTGCTAAATGAATTTTAGGCAACAAAAGAATTTCTTGGTTATCTTAACATCACAAAGATTTAGCTAATAAAATTTGTATTTTTGAAAGCATAGGAAGTTCTCTACAATTTGGAAGAAATAAGTACTATAAAAGATATTCAGAAGTTGAGCTTATGTTATGTTCTTTTGAGTCTATCAAAAACTATTGATGATTCTAGTAGTGTGTTTTTGAGAGATTATATGTTAAACATTTTTAAGTTTCTAGAGCTAAATTTTTAACTAAAACTACCCATAGATATTATATTTCAAAGAAAAGTAATATCACATCAAATTGTTTTATGATGAAGAAGAAATAATCTAAACATTGAGTGTTATTCATTCTAATAAAAATTTAGGATTAAAAAAAGTTACCAAATTATAAAGCTAATTTCTCCCAAACCAAATTAGATATTAAATTAGCATTTTACTTGCACATAGCCAACAATTCTAAATTTATAATAAAGCTAGAATCACTAAAAAATATTGCAAAATGAATGAGATATGATCAAAATAGTGAATGTCCCTAATTCTAATTATTCACCTTTCAAGATTAAGTAAATAATGATGATTAATGTAACGAATTGATGAATTGATAATGTAATAGTCAAATTAATCCTGAAACTCTATTAATGATTTGATGATATAAATTTTCAAAAGATGCCTTGGATATATATGTGTGACAAGTAGTGAAAAGTTTACTAAAAATAATACAATATATCCCCAATGATAAAAAACCCTATAAATTTTATATATATATATATATGTGGATTAGATTCAAAATAACATTACAACTACCTAGCAATCTAGAAATTTTATATATTTTATTAAAATAAACTTCTATTGTATAATAAAAATAAATAATTATTATCTTCTACTCTAAAAAACCAATACGTGCTTCAAGGAATTTCTCAATAACAAAACATATTTATTAAAGGAGATTTTAATGATCATGATGGATCTATGAAAATGAAATATGGTAGGATTCATAGAGGATATGGATTTTGAGAGTATAATGATATGGGATATTCACCATGGTAATTTGCAAGTACCCATAATCTTGTAATTATAAATATTTATTTTTAAAAGAGGATAGAACATTTACTTACACATATGAGTGGTATAGATAAAACACAAATTGTTTATTTCTTGTATATGAAAGAGACTAGGCCATGTGTAAAGACTCAAAGTTATACATGGAGAGAGCCTCAAAATCCAACATCAATTAATGATCGTGGATTTAGCTATATAGAGCTTCAAAGGTAGTAAGAGAAAAGGGATTAAATGCATAAAATTATAGATTTTGATGTAATAAAACATTAGCTTATTTAGAAAACAATTTTCTTTAAGAAGGCATCTAGAATTAGGATTACTTTATAAACTGAATTTAGAATCAAATAGAATGCTACATTTAGAAAATTGGAAAGAGAATTTTGGATGAAACAATAAATAAAAAATACTTCCCAAAGGAGATATGGTGGTGGATTGATGACATGTAATAGTCTATCCAAAACAAGGAAACATACTTCTAAGAATGACAACAAAGTGAAAACCAAGAAAATAGGGTGATGTTAAAATGGCAAAAATGAGGCAAAACTAGTAGTAGCCAAAGTTAAACATAAGGACTTAAATAACTTCTATGAGACATCAGGAATAATGGAAAGAGAAAAATCTATTTACTAACTAGAAAAATTTAGAAACAAGAAATGTAAGAACATTGGTCATGTCAAATGCATTAATGGGGCAAATAAAAAAATTTGGTAAAAAAATGAAATTTAGATAGGTTGAAAATATATTTTTAAGAATTATTTAATGAAAAATTTTCAAGAGAATAAATCCAAGAAGAAGAACTAAAGTTCAATTTAATTAATAAATTTTCCTTTTCTAAGGTGAAAAAAGCCTTATTAGAGACGAAAAATGGAAAGCTATTATACCATATAACATTCCTATAGAAGCTTAGCAAGCACATGGAGATATAGGAGTTTCATGGTTGATATAATTATTTAACAAAATTTTAAAGGATGAAAAAATTTCCAAAAAATTGAAAAAAAGAAATGTTTCTCCATCTACAAAATGAAAGGAGATGTGCAAAAATATGCAAACTATAGAAGGATCAAGCTAATGAGTCATACTATGAAGATTTGGAAGAGAGTCATAAAGTAGCATCTTAGACTTGAATTAAGAGTATCAGAAAATCATATTGGAATTATGCCACGAAGATATACTAGTTTAGCTATATATTTATAATATATATCTATTATTTGGCCAAGAGAATCTTATATGTTTTACAAATTAATAAAATCTCAAATTGATTCATTGACAATTGATATTCATATTGAAAACCAAAATCAAAAATACTGTACATTATTCAATAATAATTCTTGTGAAAAGTTCTATTAATTTGATTCAAAGTGTTTTTTTCCATGGCATAGACTTTACATCACGTTTTTTCCATGGTGTGGACTTTCCATCACATTTTAATCCATCATGTGGGATCTTACGTGGCGCGTGATGTGGAGGGCAACAAAATACACTCCCCCTCCCCCCATCGCACCAAACGTATTGGCCTCTTGGCCAAAAATATAGAATATATTTTCTTGATATGATAATTAATGCAGAAATTTAAAAAAAAAACATAAAGAAATTATTTATATGATCTTCATTATCTTAGTAGAAGCATATGACAAACTCTAGAAAACATTACTTCTATAATGGAGAAGTAGAGATGTGTTATAGAATTAAAAGGGTTAAAAATTAGTAGAAGTAAGAAAAACTATATGGAATGTAATATCAATAACAACATAAATAGTGATGAAATAAAAGTGCTAATTCAAGGAAAAAATTATCTTATTATAAATAACTCTAATACCTAGGGTCAATGCTAGAATCATATAGTGAAACTGATATAAAGATATAATAAATAGGATTGAGGTAGAATGGTCAAAATGGAAACATGCTAGTGGTAGTCTATATCATAAAATAATCTAAATAAAACTAAAAAAAAATTTATAGAATAATAATCAGACCTCCTATCTTATATGGTGCTAAATGTTGGACAATATAAAAGAGTCATAAATAACAAATTAGCATTATAGAAATGTGTATGCTGAGATAAACATTGAATGTTACTGGAAGAGATAAACTACATAATATAGATATAAGAGAAATACTTGGATTGGATCCTATTTCAAATAAGTTATAAGAATGATGTCTTAGATGGTTTGAGCATGTACCAAACAAATTCAAATAACTAGCCTATAAAAAAAGTTGCTACATCATTGTTCTAGGAAAACCATTGAAAGGCAAACCAAAAGACATGGGAAAAAATTATTGAAGATAAAATAGAGAAATTACAAATAAACAAAAATTTAGGCTACAATGATGTTGATGATTTTCTTATTAGGCTAGACTAAGATCTAGGTTCAGTTTAGATATAGCAATCAATATTTTATGCTCATCTTATATAGGCAAATTTGACAATTTTCCATAGAAAATCTCATAAGGAGAATAACATATAGAAAGCTTTCATATTATGCAATATGCCCAAAAATAATCATTAAGTTTCTTATTTTAATCTTCTCTAAAGTAGTTAATGGTCCTAGTAAGGATCCTTATGATTTCCTTATTTGTAACCTCTAGTTTACTAGTAGCTTAAGTATGAAATCCCATTTATGGATGTCATGGAGAACATCAAATATATGTAACATTTGAAATTATGTGTAAAGAATGAAAAAAGGAAAATATAGAAGGAAATGAAAAGGAAATTTTATTAATGTAAAAATAATGTATCTAGTTCATACTATGAGGTTTCCTTGGGATTATCTTATTTCAACATCTATCTATTAGAGGAAATCTAGCACTGTTACCATAGTTAAGCTTATGCCTAACTAGAAGAGATGGCTAATTACCTTGTATCCTAATTCACTTGATAGTTGTTACTCATCTTATAACCACTCTGAAACTCCATGCTAGCATGACCTCTAATTTTGAGGTATAAATACCTTAGGTGAAATCCCAAAAAGTCACCTCAAGAAATATGCCTATTATTACAATGTGTTCTTTTAGGTCTTATTACAACTTTTCCTTTCAAGTCTTATTATAATAATTATACCATGTTTTATAAACAAACATCTTTTTATTATAGAATGGCTTTTTTTGGAAATGGGAACATGAGAAACAAACTTTGTTAGCTTTTATTCAACCTTGAATGAGTCCTCATTAATCATGTTTCTTTGTGCTCTAGTGCTCTCTCCATGTTCAAATGCTCCAATTCTTTGATTACTTCTTTTAAAATAGGATTGAATACTTTAATTTTTTCTCACTTATTTTGAAAATGAAATATAATTAATAGAATTGTTTGGAAAAACAAATATTATTTTATTAATACTTACCTCAATTTTTAGGTAATGAAAATAGGTGAATTAAAGGTCTACCAACCACCAATTACTTATCCTAACTAGGGTTACACAAGGTGTAATTCATAGCTCTGGATATCTAGGTGAAGGTAGGGAAAATCTTTTTTCCACTTTTATTTCATAAAAATATTTACTTACATAATTTATAAATATAAATTAAATAAGAAAATAAAATAAGAAACTAAGAAATATAAGCAAAGGTAAGAAACTTTCTAATTTTCATCAACCTCTAGGATCAAGGAATATAGTTGTAGTTTTTCCATAAGAGCTATATCATTGAATGACCTTGTTCAAGATGGTAGGGCTAAATTTTATTCCTCAAATTCTTCCTTAGGAATTAACTCTAGTAGCTTGGTAACTTGGAAGGATCAGTTATCATACCAAATGTAGTATAGAGTCTTGATGAAAAAGGATGTTGACTCATCTTTAGTATTCATGGTAGCATAATTGGTAACTTCCAATTCTTAATGAACATAATTCATTAGTATCTTTTATTTTCAAATTTAGGAATTTGAATTTTCTATTAAAGATTCAAATTAGGTATAGTATGCATTAGCCAATAGAATTATATGATGAATTGATGTGAACATCTTTTTCAAATTGAATTCCTCTTCTAAAGGCTCTTTCATTCTTTCGTATTTTAAGAATTGATGAACAGTACTAGAGTTTTGCATTAAGGTCTTCATAGAAGATGAATGACATTGGGTCGAGATTGGTATAGGTTAGGGATAGATTTTATTTCAAACTTTCTTAGACCTATTTAATTAAGTAAGATACTTAACAAAGTTTGACATATGGGCATGTTTAATGATCAAATGTGTGTTGACCACACATACACATTTTCTTAAGGATTGTATTTTAAGTACCAAGACCAAGAGTATGTGAATTCTTTGGAATCCTAATTGTTATTTCTTCCTTATGACTTTGATTTCTAGAATTTTAAAAATCATATCTCCTAATCTCCACTTGAATCTTTGTATCAGGTCAAACTTGGCTTTCTTATAGAAGATTATGCAACCATCCATGTTATGGTTTTGACAATAGGCTAATCTATATGGATTAAATGAATAACCATAATGAAAACCTTTTTATTGTAGATATGTTTTTATCCCAACTTTCCTAAATAAATTTGAAATTGATATAGGAATTATCATGGTATAACCTCTTATAAGTATAAGATATTAACACTTATATTTTGTAATTCTGCTAGGATGTGTGAGTATTGGTATTCATGTTAGTCCAAGGCCCAAGTTGGACATAGTAGATGTTGTTGTTAATTGAATACAGACCCTGCAAGCATATTATATGTTGTGATTTTCATGTTTGTTCTTGGATTCTTTCCTGGCTGATTTCTTCTCATAAGTATCGTAAAACTTATTGGGATAAGATTATGATTCTCCATGATAGTTGATGTCTACTGCAAAGTGGTTTGGTTGCTAGTCAAATTAGTATACATCTTCCTTTTCATTTCAATTCATAAATTGATTCTTCAATTACTCAATTCATTGGATTGGTATTGACTTGGGTTCATTTCATAGATTTATAATAACCTTTCTACCCCTCATAGGACACTAACTTCAACAATGTAACTAATGACTAACTAGGGGTTAATGATTTGGGTAGAACTATACACATAAGTTAGTCATATAATCTTAAGGCCTAAGATGGTCAAAAAAGGATCATATTTATTAGTCCTAATAATTATATTACTAAGCACAACTAGTTGATATAGGTTACAACCTACTAAGTAATAATTTAAAATATCACCTAATTATTAACTATAAAATGGACAATTTCACATTAACATTGGATTTAGAATGCCAAAAAATGTTAGAAAAAAACTATATATAAATGAACATTAGATGCCTGAGTTATGCTAAGTTGAGCTTCTAAGGCTCTTAAGATACACTTTAATGAAAAGGATTTAAAACAAGTTTTTGGAGTTCTATAGGATGGATTTGACTTTACCAACATGTCCAAGAGATCAAAATTTATTGTAAACAACTCTCCTTTCACCAAAAAGACTTCTAAGATCCAAAAAAAAATACTTTTGGGATCAAAATTTATGGGATTTCAAAGTTTAAAATTTGTGTATAAAATTTGAGACTTCCCAAGAGCTTCTTGAGAGGTCACCCATCTTAGTACTACTCTTGGACATGCATATTTAACTTTTTAGTTTTTATCTCTGTTGCTACCAAAATGTTAGTTTGATTGGATTCACCAAATTTTACTAGGATAACATATTTAAATTTAAATTTAAATTTATTTTTTTAACAAAAATTTTAAATTTTCCAACCTAGGAACCCTGTTGCCCACAATGTTTATTGGTATTGATACTTCCTATCACTATGAAACTTAGTGGCATAGAGTACTAGTACTCATGGTATTTATTAGTTCTAGTACTTTCTATTAACAAAATATTTGGAGAAATTTTCAAGGAGGGTTTATTGGGCACTAATCTTTGGTGAAGAAAAGTACAAGTGGATGTATTTAAGAGAGGTGGTGCACAAGTAACAAGCAAGGGACAGTGGCTACATGTGGCACATGAGACATGATGATGAAATGGTGAGGTAATAATCAAACTAGTGATGGAAGATAAGTAGGGACAACATGTATTTCCTAATAGTCATGTCACAAAGAAGGGCATGGTTGTTGTGGTAACCAACATTGTTGGGTATGGCCTTACCATAATACCATGCAATGGGTAGTATTGTGGAACGTGACCCTCCCAAAATAAAATACTTTGGGGCCTTGCATCCTTGCTAGTGTGACACACATTGTAAAAACTCTTAATATTTTTAAAATTTTTAATTTTTTTGTTTTAATTATTATGTATATAAAAAGTAAATATAGGGCTTTACCAAGTTAAAGACTTGGATTTGAGCCTTGATGCATCTAATCAAAGAAATTAGGCTTTTTTTTTCATCTATTGATCCTCTTATAATCCCACTTAGTAGGATGAGCATTGTGTCTTTAAGTGATGATCCTTTTCTTATGAGGCTTTATCCTTGTAGAAAAAAATAGCCACCAATTTGGCCTTGATCATTAGTAGGACAACGCTTAAGACTTAGGTTTATTAGGTGAAAGGTTGTGGATTTGACTCTATGTCCCAAATTTTTAAATGAATTTTATTTTTAGTTTTACAAAAATATTTTTAAAATTAAAATTAAAATTTTATTAATACATTCTTTATGAGAAAATTTGAACCACAATATCTTTCAAACTGCAAGTTTAATGGAGATAAAATTGGTATCATTAGACTCATCTTGGTGAGCACTACATGTTAGACTAGGGTCCAAAAACTAAGTTGAATTTTAAAATTTTAAAAGATTAAAATAAAATAATTTTGATAAATTGATCATAATATATAATTTATGAGCAACATAGGAGCATTTAAGTGACTTAATTTTGATCATAAATGATAAGAAAATACTAACAAATGAGATCAGGATTATCACGCTTAGGTTGGCTACCTCTAAGAAGAAGCTTAATAGATAGAACATCATAAGGTTATCTAATAAGTGTGAGTTTTCCTATCAACCCCTTGTTAATGACCCTAACTAGTTAAGTAGGGGTGAGGTATCTTACAAGTAGCTTAACTTTCTCAAAATCATTAATGTTTAGAACGTAGATGAAGATATGTAATATTGAATTGTTGAGGTTCAAGTACTTATGGGAGGTAAGGTCCAGAATAAGACAATGTCCTAGAAGACCCTAATTATAACTCATAGTAGAGACGTAAGAATAATCTTAGATAATTATGGAAAATTATACCATTACTACAAGATGGATAAGAGTTACTTAGATTGAAGCTATCTTCATCTTATCATTGTTTCTTGTAGTTGATATACCTTATTGATGAGCTAGCTAAAAATTAGTGGTAGATTACGTTCATTGAAATAATTTCATCTCATCTATGATCAATTCATGAGTCATATCCATGGAGAAATGATTGAAAAGTCAAAAGAACATCAAGATTAAAAATCATTAAAATCCAATCCCAAATTAGTTCTAGAGTTATGACTATTACTCAAAAGTCAAATAAAAAATTTCCATCTCAATTACTAACTCAAACTTAAAATGAAAATCTATGACTAAGTCTAATTAAATTTTAAAGTCTAAAATAAAAAAAAAAAATCAAAGAGCACAAGGGAGATATCATCCAATCTATGATCATGCTTTACTATCTCTGCAATATAGTGACTTCAATAGCCCACTATGGATTCTAATGATTGGTAAGTTACTACAAGGCTTGATTGGCTCTATTTTTTGTAAATAAAAAAACTACTTCAAAGGGATTTGGAGTTTCAATGGGATGAATCGTTACACTTTTGCTAGGGCCAATAACATCCTTTTATATAAAAGGAATATCAAAATTGGGATGATTAATTGGAAAAGGATAACTACAACAAAACTAAATAGTGATATCATCAGACATTTCTCTAGGTGGTGAAGATCGATGTTGCTTTATTAATATGTCACTAGGACTCATCGCTAGCATAGTTGCTAGTAATGAAGAAAGTAAAGTAATCATGCCAAGCCATGAGATTGATGGAAATTGACACCTAAAAATCCCATTTTTAGATTTTGATATCACTTGCAATTGATCCACAATATCCATCAATGAATTATAACTACATCCCTACCCATTGCTAGATCAATCGAATTAATGAGAAATTTTGAAAATTTTGAACCTCAATCTTGCCTAATGTTGCATGTGCTATGGGAATTGATATTTGAACTTTGAATTACCATTCGTTATCTTATTATTGATTTCTATTGTTGTAACTATTAGTGATAAAGTGCTTATACATATTGATTGGTATCACTCAAGCTATGACTTACGATAAATAAGGTTAAAAAGCAAGTTAATATGTATATTGTGGGTCATTAATTGAATAGATTCTCAGTGATATAGATAAATATCAAAAATAGAATATTTAATTATTTTTAATTTGATTAAATAAATCCTAATGAAACTTATTAGAGTCCCCTACTATGGTTTAGTGAGTGCATAGTCAAATAAGACAAAATAGTGATAGTAAAGCTTACATAGTTTATAGCATTAAGAGTAATTTAGAAAAGTTACTAAGTCTAACATTGAACATAGATAATGAAACTTAAATAGACATCACCTAGGCCTATGAATAGCACAAAATAGAAAATCCTAAATTTATACATGAAATAGACATTATAAACTTAAATTGTTCCAAAACCTCAATTGCCTCAATGCTTTAACCTTAATCATCAAAATAAGCTATGAATAATTTATTATTTTTTATAGGGATCAATCATTCATTATGAATCTTTATAAATCATTATTATATTAAAATAATCATAAACAAAAGAAACTAATCATGTTTCAAAAAGCTTAAAGTTCATAATCTTTTCCTATTCTAGAACACAATAGCATTCAACCTACCATCATTTGACAACAAAAGTAATGAAACAAATAGTGATTAGGCTTTCCCAACATTAGCACTACCCTCCACTTCCATGCTATGTTCTTTTTTTAAGTAGGAAGGCTCACTTTTTTTCTCATCCTCCTAGATTAAAGGTCTCAGATACCTCTCTATGGCAACAACACATTAATTCAAAGTAAAAAATGTTGTGGTAATTTTTTAAATAACCTTTAAAATTTCTTGTTGTCTTGACTAGATCTCCTAGAGTCATCAGTACACCTCTTTGTAGAATGTTTGATCCTCCACCCTTCCTAAACTACCATTGAACTTGGATCCTTGGATTCCATGATGAAAGGTTCCAACTTGATATAGATCTTTAGTAATCTTTCCAAATTTTCCTTCGTTAGTAGCAATAGTATCTCCTTAGTGCCTACAACTAGCTTCAAAATTCATACTTTCCTTAGTATGATGGAAATAAGAAAAGGATAATATAACCTTAGTACCTCATCATCATAGTGGTAGAGTAAGTAGTAGATGAGTAGGTAGGCATAGTTGACCTTCTCTTAGTACTTGAATGCCTTGATGTTGTGCAAAGCTAGGCTGAGGACATAGGAGATGTATGGATGTTAGCATGTTTGTAACAACTGTTCTTGCCATCACATGATACTTTGGCCAAATATTTAAAGATTTAGCAACTTCATCCTCTTTCGCTATGCCATGATGCTATTCAATTCATCAAAAATTTGGTGAAAGAGGAAATATTTATCCTTCATGTTGGCTTTTGAAAGAAAAATATCCTTGCCCTTGCATGATAGACTATACCATTGATGCAAGCTTGTAGCCATAATCCTTACCTTTGTTTTTCTAATAGAGGAAACCAATTACTGGTCCCCTAGCATGGTTTTTATCGTATGCATGTTTAAGTTCTTATAAATCTTAAGGATTTCCTCCTTGTAAAACCAATCAATCAGAGGTTTGACAAACACATGACACCCAAGGATTTCGATATGCTCCCTAATGCATGGATTAGTGGCCTCAAACTAGTCTATAAAATATAACTCTAGATGATATTGGGTGATTTTCAATCACTCAATCCTTAGGAGTCTATAAAGAAAAAAGAAGAAAATTTAAAAGGGATAAATTATCAATGATTTCTTCATAATTAAAACCCATTTTTACCTTTGTATACACTACCATTGAGGACTTAATAATTAAATCCTTCTCATTTCCTAAAATACCATTGTAAATAGACTTAGTCTCTATCAAAATCTAAATGATAAAAACAATTTCCAAATTAGCTTAAGATGAGGCTTACCTATTGTTCTAAATCATTTTCATTTGACTGCTCTAAACCTAGGTCTATGATTATGGATCTAGCTTGTCCTATTTGGCTACCTAGTTAGATAGAAGAGCACCCTCATGAAGCTGTAGCTACAACTAAATAGTGGACTAACTAAATGATAGGCTGAGTAATGAGCTAATGGTGTGGTATCAAAGCTAAAATTTGAGTGAAAAATAGATTGTTAAATAGAGTGTTAAATAGAGTGTTAAGCTTAAAGCATAAGCTAGATGAGTTTCTTAGCAATCTATGTGAAGGAAACTTTAGTATCATGGTGCTCTTTCTTTTTTTGGTTCATACATTACTATTCCTTTTATTGTTTTTTGATATTTTTAGTCATTGCTAGTTATTGCTATTTTGATTTGAATCAATAGAAAAAGGATCAATTTTTATTACTAACAACCACTGCAACGCTAATAAAACTAATGGATCTCATGTTTAAATTTTATTTATTACTAGTTATCACTAGCTATGAATAGAATTAATACATTTGTATTATTTTCATTAATTTATATCACTTGAATTAGTAATGCATTGACAACTTAAAAGTTACAGTATTAAACATATCAAGAGACATCATGGAATTTATGTTAATTGATATCTAGTTTTTCTCTAAGGGTTTTGAGTTCTCACTTTGTCAATTGACATTGATTTAATAGTAACTTTTGATATATTGTAAATAGGTTATCACAAGGCATCATGCTTAGCAATGTCAATTGATACATTAAACTTAGTTTATTTCTTTTTCTTTAACCTATAATTAATATCACCAATCCATTACTTAGTGGTTCATACCTATGAGTTATGGGTTCACTTTTAGCTTGTGTAGAAAGATACATATATAGACTTGACTTGGATTACTCTTCATCTCATAAAGTTTGCTTCATATTAACTACTTCAAATATTCTTAGTATTCAATTATGTTCCTTTCTCTCATAATTAATCTAGGTTATATCCTAAACCTAGTTTAATTAGATTAAATTTATTATTTATTTGAACTTAGTATAAGCCATGAGAGTCAACCAATGACATGTGTGTCATAGATTTTATATATAGTCATAATGTAAGTAGTAAAAAAGGGAGCTCTAAACTAACTAAGATTAGAATTTTTAATGGAGCATACATAGTAGAGATCTCAACTACTAACTCTCATGAAAGGCATAACGATCCAAAGAAATTTAACCACTTCCTATACTTATAGCTACCAATTTGAGATCTTTAGTAGTGAATTAGATATGTAATCATGGTATAACGTTAGGGTTCATTCATTAAGAATTAATAGTAGCATAATTAGTTGACATAATAAGAAAAATAAAAGAACAAAAGAGACTCATTTTAAGTTGACTAGTGATAAGGATTTCTTAAATTAAGAGGGTAAAAGGTTTAGAGTAGAGACAACATCTAATAGTCTTTAGGCTTTCTATTACACCACTTACCTAGGGTAGGAAATCCCTTCCTTGACTGTTGTTATACCCTAGCTATTTAAGATAGTCACATACCAAAATATATATTTATGTATAAAGCTTACTGACCCTACTCCATAATAATAGTGCTACTCATAGAAGGGGGTTCTTGTAGGGGTGGTTTTATATGAGCTTTTACACTACCAACTATAGGTTCTTGTGGGATTTTTGGCATTGATTATAGTTGAAGATTCTTGTGAAATATTTATTTTACTTCATTATTTATTTTTTCTCTTTTTTTTAAGGTTGCTACCTAGTTCAATCATAAGGTTCTTGTGGGAGCCCTTTTTTTCTTTGAATTTCATATGGGTTTCTCACATGTTTGTTGGCTCATTTAATCAATTGAATGGATAAAATACCATAGATACTAGTCCAAATACAACACACCATTTTCTCCTCATTGGATAATAAAGGTAAGTAGTTAATGTAGACCTAAATTAATATATACATTAACCTACTCCTAGTTGGCTTACCCACTTGTAATAAAAATTTACTAGCCAAAGGAGGATGGTGTTACTAGGGAAATAGAGATTATTATGCCAACAAAAAATTTATTATTAACAATTTATTTAAATTTTATTATTATAAGGCTCACCCCTAGGTGAATTTTTAGTTTGAACCTATCTATCTCAAGATAGGGAAAGTTGTCCTTCTTCGTGTATTCTAGACATGATGCTATTGAATTGTTTATTGTCCCAACTAATAATAGAATTTTCTATTGTTTTTTTTTTACATTTTTTCTAGGTGAGAATTATAGACTACTTGACATATTTTAATTGTTTTAGATTATTTTATAAGAAAATATATTATCTAAATTAATATCACTCTCTACCATCTTAACTTCTAGTTGACCATTCTTTTCTTTTAATTGCTTAGTTGGATATGTAACATCTTCTAGCTCAATCAACTTATCCTGAAGTTGTTCTTCAATTTGATGTTGGTAGTAATGTTTCATTCTTTGATCATTAACTAATAATGAGTTGGAAAATCTTCTAAGGATGAAATTACAACACTACCATTGGTATGGGGTTGCAATAGTATGCAAGGATCTTTGCACTTTATTGAGTTTGCCTAAAATTTTGTGTAACCACATGTTGTAAAACAAGAATTTATTTCCTTCTAATAATTTGTTATTTAGTATTTTCTTATCATGTGTGAGCTTCATTTGTTTCTTAATTATTATTTATTTATTAAATGCATGCATACAAAGTTCATCAAGTTCATGTATTTGGACCATCCTTAAGTCTTGATATAATTCCTCATTAAATCTAAGTTGATTGCCTAGTTGATTGGCTAGTTGATTGATATTTAATTTCAATAGGTAAAAGACATTATTCATCATAAACCAATTGATAATGTGAATAATCTAAAGTTGTTTTATATATTATCCTATAAGCCCATAGTGCATCTTGCAATTTTTTAGATCAATCTTTCTTTCTAGCACATATTGTTTTGATTAGGATTTTAAGGATGATTTTGTTAGCATTTTCTACTTAGCCATTTATTTTTGGATGGTAGGAAATTTCTATTTTATGTTGGATTCCAAAATTCGTAAGGAAATTTTCCATAACTTTATTTACAAAATAAATTACTTGCTCACTAATAAGCACACATGGAGTTCCAAATCATGTGAATGCATGTTCTCTTAAAAAGTTGATAACTATCTTAACATCGTTTGCTAAATTTGCATTGACTTCTACACATTTGGTTACATTGTCTATACAAACTAAAATATATTGACAATCATTTGAAGATGGAAACTATCATACAAAATCTATACCCAAAATATAAAATAGTTCTATTATTAATATAAGATTAAGTAGAATTTCTTACCTTTTAAACATTACCCCTACCCATTGACAACTATTACACCCTTGTACATATGTGTGAGCATCTTTAAAGATAGTGGGCCAATATAACTTGTGTTGTAATACCTTTAATGTTGTTCTCTGGCTAATAAAATGTATGTTTCCAATGTTATCATGACACATATATAGGATTTCTTGCTTCTCATCTTGAGCTACACATCTTCTAGCTACGTCATCCTTATAGATTTTATAAAGGTAAGATTCACTCCATATTAATTTTTCTACTTTCTTGAAAAATGATTTCTTCTCTTCTTGACTTCTTTGGGTTGGGGTTTTTAATGTGTCTAAATAATTAGCTATATTGGCAAATTATGGATCCTTCTTGATGAGGAAAATCTATTCATCAAGGAATTTATCACTAAACTATCCATTTTTCTTATGTTCTTTTGAAGTATTTAGTATAAAATAATTTTCTACCACCACATTATCTCTACCTCTTTTGTTAAGGATTTCAAGATTGTATTTCTAAATTAGTAAACATCACCTCATGATCCTAGCATTCTCTATCTTCATATTGTCTAGAAACTTAATAACTAAATGAGATGTGTATGCCATAGTGTTATAGCCTATTAGGTGATGTCTAAACTTATCTAAGGCATACAAAATTACTAGAAGAACTTTTTTAGTGTTTTTATAGTTAACTTGGGCTTGGTATAAACTCTTGGATACAAGATAAATTCCTTTAGAGTTTTTCTCTAGATATTGCCCAAGTACTACTCCTAGAGCTATATCAGTGGCATCATATATCAAATTAAAGGATAAATCCTAATTAGGTGCATTAGGTATTGGAGTAGAAGTTACCTTTTCCTTAAGCTCATGAAAATCTTGTTGACACTTATCAATCCAAGTAAAAGATACATCTTTCTCTAGGAGTTTATAAAGGGATTTAGCACTTTTGAAAAGTATCTATAAACCTTCTATAATACCTATCATATCTTAAGAAGAATCTAACTGTTTGAAGGTTGGTGGGGGTTGGAAGTATAGAAATAACTTTAACATTTTTTTTTACGTCCATCTTAATCCCATCCTTAGAAATCACATGGTCTAAGACTACATCACTAGTCATTGAAAGGTAATTATTTTCCTAACTGAGTTTCAAATCTTTTTCTATATACCTATCCAAGATATATTCTAATCTCTCAAAGAATTGTTCATAGGTATCTCAATATAATGAAAAACCATCCATAAACACTTAAATATATTCTTCAAACATGTTTGAAAAAATAGATATCATTGCCCTTTGAAAGGTGGTTGATGTATAACAAATATCAAAAGACATTCTATGGTATGCAAAAGCTCCATAAGGACAAGCAAAGGTAGTTTTTTATTGGTCTTATGGTACTATGGCTACCTAATCATAGTCATTGAATCAATCTAGAATATAATAATAATCATGCTCTTCTAGTCTTTCTAATATTTGGTCTATGTAAGGTAAATGAAAGTGATCCTTTTTGGTATTTTGATTATGTTTCCTATAGTCAACACATACACACCATTTATCCCTCTTTTTAGATATAACAATGATGGTAATAATGCATTCACTATTAGATATTTGGTAAATAATATCTTTCTTCCAAAGTGATGAGCAGTGGATATTTCCTACACCCAACCATATGAATTACTAGTGTGTACATGAAATTTAGTCAAATTATGTGTAGTCTATTTACCTAAGTGACCTATATCCTTAAATGGTGAAAGACATGTTTTGCTAATTTTTTTCTTCCCAATCAATACTTATGTTAATCTATTGATATGATTAAATATGATTGAGGTTTAAGATATTCATATTTTTAATTTTTTATTATTTTCTCTATTTTCAAAATTATTAAATAAAGAAAGGTTTAATATTTAAATTAACTAATTAATTAACTAAACTATCCTAAACATGGAGCATTTGTTCCCACTTTCTATACACATTTTGAAAGTATATTAACATTGTTGGATTACCAAGTGTTTACTACTTGGCATACCAAGTATCCACTACTAGAATTACCAAGTGTTAATATATTATGTTCCAAGTGGTTGTACTTACATTAATTATGAACTATAATATTAAATTCTTAATAATGAAAAAGTATATTACATTCAAAGTAAATTACTGGAAAGTAGAGTTATACTAATCCAAGTGTTGTAATGGATGGAAGAAATCTTGATTTTAGTGTCCAAGTACATATTGCACTTGAATAAAATGTCATACAATCAATTCAATCCATGCTATGGATACATAGAGTAAAATTTTTACTACCTTCTATAGAAATAAATTACAAGAGTGTAGCTTAGGTAATGATTCAATGGTACTATAAATGTAATGGGTGTACATATTTATATAGGAAATGACTACATCAACATCAATGCACATGTGTTAGTGCATCCTAAGATGCATCAACAAGGATACGTCAACAAGGTTACATCGAAGGGCATGTGTTGATGCAATCAACTTATTAATGTTTCATGATACTCTCATGACCCACTAAAAACTACTCCTTGAGTAACTAAAAATAAGATCGAGTTTCTTATAAAATTTGGGGAAGTATGGAACTTTATTAACTGACAAACTAACTGACTCAAAGTTGTACATTTATAAAAAGGATTGTATAATTTACAAAAAGAATGTTTTACTTATTATTATAAAATTTGACAAGTGCCTAGTCAAATGATGGTGGGTGAAATGAATTCTTCACACCATGCTTAGAGGTGAAGGTTCTTGTGGTGTAGAGGATTTTTCATCATTTCCCAACCTTGTTGGTGATTATGGCTATTCTACTGCTATTTCCAAAAATTTAAAGGTATTTAGAAGTGCCTTCATTTTCTCTTCTTTACTTCATGGATCATAGATGGTCTAGGATGCTTTACCTAGATGATCTAGTGCTGCAATATTCCATAGGCATGGTAGTTGATGAGTGGCGAGGTACCCCTACACCCAACCATATGAATCATTGAGGCATTCATGCATGATTCAGTTGAATTCCGTGGACCTATAGTTATCCAGTGCAGTAGTTCCTCTAGAAAGTGAAATGGGCATTGAGAACATTCATTGTCTTCTTAGTTTCACTTGTGAAGTACAAGTATATGGTTAAGTGCAACCAAGGCATGTGGATTTTATCATTTTATATTTTATAAGTTTAATTGGCTACAACAAGAATGAAAGGTAAATTAATTTAAGATCTAATTCATCTACTACCTAGCTAGCCTAACACAAGTACCTGTCTCACTTTCTTGGACATATTTTGAACACATATAGCCTTGCTAGGTTATGAAATGTTACGTGTTTATGGATTACCAAGTGCTACACATATGCTTGAGGTGGTTGTGCTTGTGTTTATTAACAACTAGGAATTATTTGCTTATTAAAGTGCATTAAAGTAAAGTGCATGAATATTAAATGCATCAACGAAACATTAGTCTATTCTCAATACTACAAGGATGATCAAAAGGATTTGTTTTTATTTCCATCACACTATTGTGTTGAGGTACATCAATGTTTGAACAAAGATCTATACACACTCAAACTCCTACTATGGGCACTTAGAAAATATACTAACTCTGGAGAAAATAAACTACAAGTGCTTTGCTATCTATGACAAAATTTGATATGAAAATTATAAGCCTGAGTGCTATATTTATAGGCTAGCATATACCCTACAATATTGGATATTCAATAATGCATCTTGGGCTCTGATATCAGAGCCAGTCAAATGATAACTCATCATACCCCCATGATTGAATGAAAAATCATCCTTGAGTGAAGAAGAGGAGGAACAAGTTTCGTAAAAAATATTGGGAAGGTATGGGATTATTAACTGACATAAAAACTAACTTAGAAGGAACAAACAAACTTTGAGTGCTGAAGTGTAAAGAATTACAATCTTTTACAAAAGTGGGTGTTCATGATAAGAGAAGTGAACACCCTAGATAAAACTGACATCCACTCTCTTTGGTTGCTAAAGAGTGAGAGAGAAAATCCAATGATCATGAATGGTCCTTGTCATGTGGTACTGCCACATCATCCTTGGTGAAGATAGTCCTACTTCCAGTCCATGCTTCCCATTGCAATCACAAAACAATCACAAATTAGTATGCAATATGTAACACATAGCTAGTAAGTACCTTATCTCATCAGTGGTTACACTTGGCTAGGTTGCGATTGTGGTAGATTGATTTCTTTAGGATTGTTAGTGAAAAGATTGACAAATAGGGTAAAATAGATAAGTAGTCCATTAAATTGGAAAAAGTTCAAATAGGATGAAATACTTGAAGGTGGTGTAAGAATTTACAATAGTAACGATAAAAGGTTTCATTGAAAAATGTTGTGAAGATGTGCATAATTGGATGTCATTGATGAGGTAAATAAAAGGATTTGATTGTAAGAATGTCTAAGGATAAAGAACTTAACTAACCCAACCAAAAGATATGCAAGTTGATCCTCCCCAAAGCAGGCATAGGCCTTTTATTTCCCTTTCATAACTTCAAACTGAGGAGTTCATGGGCCCTGTGGATGATTAATGATTATGAAAGGTTAGGTACAAAAACCTAGAAGAAAATACCTAAGAATTTTAACACATCAAACTAGGACATCGAACAAAAACATGAAACCAGAAATGAGGTGAAACATGGAAAGTATGAATAGATGAGAGAGAGTGGAATGGAGTTCCTAATTAAGGTTACATGAAGTCCTTTATGAATTTTATGGTTAAATAACTTGATAAGATCCATCCTTAGTCCAAACCAAAACCAACCACATTTAGTTACTTTGCATCATCATTCTAAGACAAGTTCACTCCATTGAGACACAAGAGTGTTCCTGCAGAACAACCACCATTCCTTATTAGAGAAGAAAAGAGAAGTAGGAAATGAGGAAGGGCCTTAGTTAGAGGGGACCTATAGGCATGGGCAACATGTCTTTCTAGTTCCATAACCAATGCTTGTAGCCTGTTTATTTTGTCTAAGGGATGTGCTTCGAATTCTCATCATTTTTTTTTTTGAAATGGGAACCACACCATGCAAAGACTTATTTATTTATTGTGTCTAGGGGATGTGCTTTAAATTTCCATTGTTTTTTTCTTCTTTTTTTATGAGAACCACACCATGCAAAGAATTATTCAACTTTATTTATTGGTCAACATGGAATGATAAAAAATCCATGCAAACACACATGCACCCAAGTAAGTAGAAAAGCACAAAGAATATGGAATCCCCTTGAAGTCACACCCTGTTCAAACCTTTGAATCTTTTCCAATTCCAAAAACTACTAAAGTCACAAATTCTTTATAGTTTTGTTAATGAAAAAGAGATTGCAAATTTCTAGAATAAGAAAAACCATAGATTTTGTTGATGGGTGTATGTTGTGGATTCATTACCTGTTGCATGAAAAGAAACCATGTCCTCATTATCACTAACAAAATTTAAAGCTAGAATCCAAACACCAACAATCAAATAACAACATAATTCATACTACCATCAAGCAATGAATTACCACTATGCCTAGAACTTATTAACATAATTCATACTACCATTATGCAACGAATCACACTAGAATAAAAGAAAATATAAAAGAAAGTATAAAATATTCAAGAAATAACAAGTGTACTAACAATGTTGTAAAACAAAAATTAAAGAAGATTAATAACATGAAAACAAGAAGATGTAAAATAAAGAATGTGTAAAACAAAAAGCTGCAAAACAAAAATGTGTAAAAAATGTTGAAAAATTAAAAAGCTACTTATATAGTTAACATGGATGACCATCTCCCCCACAACTGAGTTGAAAGAAGGAGATCTAAAATATGGAGTGTGGTTTTCCATCCAATGAGATGTTTGTTGTATTTTTTGGCTTATGCTCATGGAATGGTTTGACTTGTTGTACATTGACCAGCTATTTCTTGTTTGGACTCTCAGGTTTGTAGATCATCATGGTCCTTGAAGGAAAAGTTTCATAAATTATATAAGGCCCTTTCCACAACATTTAGAACTTAGTTTACTTAGGTACATGTGTGGGGTTCTAGTAGAAAACCTTATCTCCTGGTTGAAATTTGACTTTCTGGATTTTAAGGTCATGGCACTTTTTGTTATAGGCCTTGTGCAACTCATTAGATGATAGGGTTTCCAATCAATTTTCATCTAGCAAGTTGAGATTCATCAATCTTTCTTTTTGTGCTAGACTCAAGTCAAGGTCAAGGTCATAGGCTGTTGAAAGTGAACGGAGCTTGGATTGAATAGGAAGTATTGGTAATTTTCTATAGACAAGCTCATAGGGAGAGTATCCTATAGGAAGTTTCCATGTTGAGTGGTAGGCCCAAAGGGCATCATTGAGTTTCATGCTCCAGTATTTCCTATATTTGTTAATAGTTCTTGTTAGAATCCTTGTGATTTCTCTATTAGTAACCTTAGCTTAACCATTGGCTTGGGGGTGGTAGGGTGTTATGAGTTTATGTTCAACCCCTAGGCATTGCATGAGCTTCCAAAAAGTAGTGCCTATAAAGTGAGTTCCATTATCAGAAATTAATGCATGTGGCATACCAAACCTATTTACAACATTTTGTTATACAAACCAAGTAGCAGTAGAAGATGTATAGTTGATGATGGTTGCTATTTCTGCCCATTTTGTACAATAGTCAATAGAGACTATGATGTACGCCTTTCCATTTGACATGGATGTGATGAGAACCATGAAGTTAATGCTCCATATGTCGAAGGGTTCTAATGGTTGAATCCATTGTTGAGGTTCCTCCATTCAAGTAGTCATTCCACCATCTCATTGGCATTGTTCACAAGAGTGGACATATTGATGAGCATCCCTAAAAATTGTTGGCCAATAGTACCCTATCATTAGGATATTAAGGGTTTTGCATCTCCTAGCATAGTGGCCTCCACAAGGACCTTCATGAGTACTTTGGAGAATGTGCAGTTGATCAGCATCAGGGACATACCAACAAACCAAGCCATCGGTGCACACCTTGTAGAGGTGTCCGTTGATCTCCATGAAGAATTTTACCTAGTGAAGAAACTATTTTTTCTTTTGATGGTCCAATCCTTGTGGCATATCTTGGATGAGAAGATAGGTGAGAATGCCATTATATCATTCAGGCTCATTGGGAAATTGTTTAGTTATAGCCCCAACAAAGAGGAGTTCATTTGAAAACATATCAAATAGTGGGCTTTCTTTCTCTTTGTTGTCCCATTGTAACTGAGACAAGTGATCAACAACCACATTCTTTGTGTCCTTTTGATCTACCATCATGAGATCGAATTCTTATAAGATCACCAACCACTGTATGACATGGGGGCTCATTACTGGCTTGTTCATTAAGAATTAGATGGCACTATGGTCTATGTGCACAAACACTTTGTATCCAAGCACATAATGCCTAAAATTTTCTAGAGCAAACACCACTACCATCAATTCCTTTTTTGTGGTGGTGTAGTTCAATTGTGCACCCACAATGCTTTAACTAGTGTAGTGGATGTAATATGGACATTTCTTATCATCCAATTTCATAAACACAACACCTAAAGCATAATTTAATGCATTCATCATAACATAAAATGGTCTAGACTAGTTAGGTGCTTGTAGGATTGGAGTTTCTACAAGTTTCTCTTTCAGTTGTTGGAATGCTTATTCCCATTTTGTGGTCTAGAAAAATGGAGCATCTTCCTTTGTTAGCTCCACCAACAATTTTGCGATCTTAGAGAAATTCTCTATGAATTGCTAGTAATAGCAAGTATGTCGAAGGAAGGAATGATTGAACATCTTTGATAATTTCTTGTTGGTGGTTTATTTCTTGGATGACTCTTATTTTTTTAGGGTTATCTCAATTCCCATTGATGATATTTTATGCCCCAATACAATGCCTTCTTGGACTATCAAGTGACTCTTTTTCCAGTTGATCTTGAGGTTTGTTTCAACACATCTTTTTAGCACTTGCTCAAGGTGGTCCAGGGCTTGCTCAAATGTTGCTCCATAGGTGGAGAATTCATCCATGAAGACTTCCATACCACTACCAATTTGCTATTAAAAAATGCTTAGAACTAAGACTTCCATACCACTACCAATTTGCTATTAAAAAATGCTTAGAACTAAGACTTCCATACCACTACCAATTTGCTATTAAAAAATGCTTAGAACTAGGCATTGGAATGTAGTAAGGGCATTACATAGACCAAAAGGCATCTTGCGATATGCAAAAGTTCCTCAAGGACTCATGAATGTTGTCTTGGCCTAGTCCTCTAGCACAGTTTGGATTTGGTTATAGCCACTATAACCATCCAAGAGACTATAGTAGCAATGCCTAGATATTGTGTCTAACACTTGATCAACAAATGAGAATGGAAAATGGCTCTTAAATGTTACCATGTTCAGTAGCCAATAATCAATGTAGACCTACCACTTGCCACCTTTCTTGAGCACAATAATGAGTGGACTAATCCACTCACTATCCACAATGGGATAAATGAACCCCACCTTAAGGATTTGTTCAATTTCTTCCTTGACGATTTGCTTTACTTTGTGGTTTAATTGCCTCTATGATTGTCTCTTTGGCTTTATGGTTGGATCAATGTAGATGCGATGCTGACATATTAGGATATGACTAGGCAAAATCTACTGCCCATTTTTCAAACACATTCAACAACATCTTTTTCTATTCTGGAGCAAGATTTGCATTGATTATGACTAACTTTCCATTTTTTAAGAACACATATTCCATGCTGATTAGTAGAGGTTTTAGCTCAAGGGGCTCTTACTTGAAATTTTCAAGAATTTCCAACTCTTCCTAATAGGTATCATCATTTTTATCATTAGAGAGTTAGTGATGAACTTGCTTTAGTTCATTCATGCCTACAACATATGCACATGTCAAGCTTTCAGTTGGTTCCATGCAAAGTATGTTGCTCTCATAATTAGTGGTTAGCCACTGGGTGCCTTCTTATTTTATGGCTATTGTATACAGAAACCTTTGAATTTATACTTTTGGTGCATACTACTTACATTTAGAGATAGATTCTCATTTCACTGCCTAGAGTTTCTACACATAATTGCACCCTGTATCGCGATACGCAATGCATGGAACTCACTTCTTCTCGATCTTTCCAAATGCATTTTTTTGGATATTTCTAGGGAAATATCTCTAATGCCCATTCTTGCATCAATGGTTCTTAGCCATGTCCTTCCCATGATGATTGGGAAGTTACCGTTGTAGATCTCCACTTTGATCACTAGGAAATTAGTAAGATACAATCACCCACAGACAGTGGTCATAATATCTTCTCCTAGTCCCAATGGAACAGTGATGAACTAGTCTACCAATTCTAATTTGATATTGCTCTTCTTCCAAGGAGGTAGGTTCCATGTAATATACATCTCATAAGAGATCAAGTTGACACCAGAACCAGAATCGAGAAGAGTTTTGCATAGTTCATTCCTAGTAATCTACAAATAAATAAGAGGGCTTCCAAGATTGGCTAATTTCTGAGGAAGGTTTCTAGCATGGATCTAATTAGATACAACACGAGTAAGCACCATAATGCAAATCCTAGGTGATGTTTGGTTTGAAGGAGACTTGAAGAAATTTGATACATAGGAAGATGAAGGAATAGGATTGTCAACCACAAGTGTATTTGAGGGCTTAGATGGACTACATGGTTAGAAGAAAGGGTTTTTCTTTGATCAAGTATCCAAACCACTCAGTTGATGAACCTAGTAGCATTGTGTTGTTTCAGTTAAGCAAGGAGTTCACCCTGCATAGGTGGAGCAATTGGTAGGTATGCAGTTGGAGGAGGAAGATGTGCAAGAATAGGAGGAAGATAAGGGTAAGAGGTGGTATTCCTTCTTACATGTGAAGAATGAGTTTGATAATAATCAAAAGGGTGGTAGTGAGATTGGAAAGTAGAAACATGACTGGAGAAGTCACATGGAGACAAGCGTTGCTGAACATAGTACTCATATGGATCAGGTTATCTGTAAGGGTGTTTCCTTGGTGGTGCTAGCGCCCATGATTATGGTTGCTTCAGCTGTTGATATTGCTCATATGGTTGTGATGGGGTTCCACTTGGACAATATTTTTGTTTCTAGTGGAACTACCTAGAGTTACCTTGAGGACAAGGTAATCTTCTGGATATTTTCCTTTGTGTTAGTCGTGGATTCAAAGCATACAACCTAGACTCCTGTAAGTGTGACACTATGGGGCAACATCCCTTAGGATTTTCATACTAGTAGATGTCACATCCATCATTATCATCTAATTCACTTTAACAACTTCTTCTATTGCAACAATCTTGCCCTTACCTTTTTGATAGGCATGTTCAACTTCCTTATGCTTCCTGCACTTACAATTACTACCTTGTTCTTTGGACTCTTTAGCAATTTTTAGTACAGCTTGATATCTATTATCCATGGAGTCCCATAACTAATCAACCTTGGCCATAATTTTAGATTGAAATTTTTGAAGCTACAAGGCTTTCCTATTTGTTACCTCATCAAGTGTTGATTCTTCTTCACTATCACAAAATTGAACCTCCCTCTTTTGGATGGAAGGATCCCAATTATACTCTTTTGTACTTTCTCATTTTCTTAATTCACCTTCTTCTTTAGCTACTTACTTAATCAGTCTTTAGATTTGACAAGTGCTTAACTCTAGTAGTCATCCTTGGGTGTAGATGCCAAGGGTTCTCCGCATTTTAGATCAAAGCCCATCTACAATGTGGTGAAGTTGATCTAGTTGAGAATAACCATGGCTAGGACATCTGTGCATTAAGAAATAGTATCAGCCGATGGTAGCATCCAAGGGTTTGTGTATTCCTTGTTTCCATCCTTGGATCTACCTTCTCAAGTTGGACACTCTAAAGTATGTTTGATATTTATCATTGAATAGTTCAAGCATTGTACTCCATCGTCTAATAGATTCCAATTTTAAGGACTAGTACTAGTTTTCTACTTCTTTAATGAGTGTCTATGGGAACAACTTAGGTTTTTACCATTCGTTCTCTATGTTCTACAAGGAACATGCATCTTAGAAAGCTTGGAGATGGTTCTACAAATCTAAGTTATATCCCCCTTCAAACCTAGGGATATTGTTCATATCTAACCTCTTGATTCAACTATCCTTCACATGCCTTATTGGAATTTGTACTACCTTTGCAATGTTTATCATACTTTGGGTAGTAAGCAAAGGCTCATCAAGGCCTAGATTTTGGTGCCTATGATGCCCTCTACTACCCCTTTGTTCATGGAATTGTATCTCTCTTGAATGCTCATGCCCCTGGCTTTGCCTTGCCTGATAGTTCCTTCAATCATTTCGATCCCATCGATCACCTTAAGAGTTTCCTCTAAGTACCATTCATCACTTGTTGACAAGGTAGGCCATGGGGATGATGATTGGAGTTATCTCCTTATAGCATTTTGAGCAAACTCCATGAATGGGCCAAAATTTAGTTCCACAATGACTATGAACATGATTGACTTTTCCTAGATGGCTTAGAGTTATTTTGGTGATACTATGAGGCACTATCCATGTTCAAGTTCTTGTTGTGCTTCTACCTCTAGTTATGTAGATTGCTCAGTAGTAGGTGTATGTTGGTGAATACTAAATGATTGGACCTCCTACTCTACATGCTCTACTAGTAGAGTTTGTTCTCTAGTGTGAACTCTCCTATGGCCTCCTAGTCTCTTGCTTTTAGGTTGTGAAGGTTCTCCTTCTGGTATCCTCTTTGTGGTCATCTACAATCAACAAGGATTTGAAGATTATTAGAGTGTTCATATCAACTTTTAATAGTCCTTTACCTTGCTCATACCCTTGATTCAATCAAGTTCTTATCATACTTATGATTGAAGAGTTAGAAAATATTCAAAAAGAAACCCCTTAGATGTTACATTTTAAATTTTCATGACCTTCCACACTTATAATGCCTTAGAATTAGTTAGAATGGTTTATTAAGAGGATTAATTGAAGTAATTAGCTTATATCTTTTTAATTTATGATAGTAATTTTAGTATTTTTATCTTACTTACCCTTTAGACTATCTTCTAGTGTTAGAAAGTTTTTCGAAAATTTTGGCTCAAATTGCTCAAATTTTTCTCAAACTACTCAAGTTTCCTTGATGTTCTCTCTCTCTCTCTCTCTCTCTCTCTCTCATCTCCCCCTCCCTTCCATGACTAACTTGAATGCTTTGGGATCAACAAGTTTGAAAATTTTGAAAATCAGAGCTATTGGGACAAAGTTATGGCTTGTGGAAGCTAGCTTATCAGAGCTCAAAAGATAAATAACAAAAATGTCTCCTGTGGAAAATGTGAGAAATGAAAATTTCGCTAACTCCCTATGCCTATATATAGTTTTTTTATGAGTGCAAAATCATTGATATGACACCATATCAATGACGTATGAGGGACTCATACATCATATCAATGATGTCACCTTTAAAAAATTTAAATTTTCTAAGTAATTTTTGATAGAAAAAATGAGTAAAATAGAATGATTTGAAGATAGTAAGAATTTCCATAAGGTCTTAGAGTAGCCATGTTTCTTAGACATCAAAAACTAGGCATTTAAAGTTCATAAAGAAGAAATTTCGGGCTATGACAGTTTATTAAGTGTATATAAGATGGATGAAGGGTTATAGTTACTTTGATAGATTTTTGAAAGCAAGGAAAGTATTTATTAGATTTTCATATGATCCTAGAAGGTACAAGATGATGTGGCTTTGCTTGCAAAGTATAAGATACAAAGGTTATACAAGTGGGTCCTCCCCAAAGTAGGCTCCAACCCTTAGTGCCCTTGTATAACCACACCTACAAGTGTCCTTAGACACTCAAGGAGTTGAATGTAAGACATACTTGTTGAGAAAAACACACATATTAGTATCACCAGATTGGGAAAATAACATTATATTAGACAAAACCATAAGTTATGATTAAATGTACAGTGAGGTAAGATGGACTGTAGAAGGGATTACTGAAATTAGGACATGAGGTATCTTACCATAGGCATAATGAATCCTTGTGTGTAATTGGTGATTAAAGTAATCATTAGCCTTTTATTCCAAGATCCAAACCAAGTTTAAACCACTTTTCAATGATATTGTTTCATTTTCCTAGATTCAAAACCATAAGACTACAACTATTACAAAGAGTATTATCACTTGGTATATTATCCAAGGGAGGAGTTTATTAATTGCACTTTTTCTTATTATTTGTAAGATTCCATGCATGTTTTAGAAAATTTTAGATTCTCAGGTTTTGGCCACAAGGTATCTTTTGGTTTAATGGCCCATGTTTCTTTTTGTACACACACTTGTTTCTCACTTCTGTTGTGCACTAATGTAAGGATTGTGTCAGTACACAACTACACCCTTCTTTATCATTGGTAATCCATAAAATTCTTTGTGTGTGTATGGCTCTTTATGTGTCCTCCTTAGAGATTTCTATAGATAAATCTCTCATCCCTAACTTTGCATGTATTGTGCTAAGCCATGCTCTTCCCAATATGATGAGAAATTCCTTGTCATTATTCTTCATGTCAATCACCAAAAAGTCTACTAGATAGGACCACCAATTGATAGTGGTCACCACATCTTCTATCTATTCCAAATGAATGGTGAAAAATTTATTTTCAAGATTTAACCTTATGTTGCACTTCTTTAAGGATGGTAGGTTCCATGCCTTGTATGTTTATTGAAACATCGAATATCAAATTTAGTCCAAAATCCAAGTCTAGGAGAGCCTTGCATGGTGAAGTTTCAGTTGCTCATAAATAAATCAAAGGAACTTCTAGATCCATTTTTTCCTAGGAAGTTTCCCTACCTAAATTAAATATTTTACTACTTCCATTAGCATGACAGTTTTCAATTTCTAAGCTGATTATTAGGGAAGCAAGGTATTGGTAGGAGGATCTACCATAGGAAAAACTTGTCTCAATGAAGCTCTAATTCTACCAACCTTTTCTAGACTTATCCTAAAGAAAGGATGTTTCTTAGATTTTCCCTTAGTATTACTAGAATGATCCTCTATCTACACATTCCCTACCCTTGTTTTTACCTACATGGTTGACTAGACAGTAAATAGGATAAGACCATCCACGAATGGTAGTGATCATTCACTTATCCTAGTGGAACTGTGATTAATTGTGATGAGTAGTGGAGCATCCAACACTCAACCATACAAGTCACAAGTATTCATGCATGACCAGATCATAATCCATAGATGGACAATGTTGTTATGCTAGTAATTAAGTTTAAGCTTATGATCATTGTCTTCCCACCTTCAGCTAGTAGGGTATGATATGTATGGCTTACCTCTTAGGGAGGCATATGATAACTAATGTTATAAGGCCCAAACAATACCTAGTTGTAAAAATGATTGAAAAGTACCTAAGTATAGCTAACTAAGAAAGCATAAATCTATTTTAGCCTATTGCAATGGATAATTATTCTTGATTTACTGGACACACCTTAGGCTCATGTATCATTACTAGGATTACCAAGTACTATGTTATTGGGTGAACCAAGTGATAATACTATTGGGGTTACCAAATGATCACACTTAGTGCTTGAAATTAGGTGTGTCCATATCGCTTAATATTGACAAGTAGAAATAAAGTGCTTGAGAAAGTAAAGTATTAAGCTATAACACCAGTGAAAATTATGCTAAGTAAACAAAAGAAACTAAGGGAATGCTACAATGATGGAAAATAGTTTTGATCTTTATTGCCAGCACAACCTGTACCCAAGTACAACTTGTTCAAATAAAGACATTTTTCAACTATCACATATCACATTGTGGGCATTTACTCTCTATTACTAAGTCTAAGTTTAAGACATCAAACTCCAAAAGTTCTATTACTAATGGAATCAAAAGTTTTAGATTGCACATCCAAGTGTTCCATATATATATAGGGTTGAACACATTCCAAGACATCGTATCAACGATAATGTATCATGTGTAGTGACATCGTATCAATGACATTGTTGATACAACATCATTGCTATGATGTCACATTGTGATAAAATTTGACTTTATCAATTGGCAAAAGCTACATTGATGGACCTCCATTAACTCCTAGACATTTACAAACCTACATCGTTACATTGTAAAAACTATAAATACTTAAGAAGATCTCTCATATACATCTTATGCTTAATTTTATTTCATTTGGAATTTTTGCATTCAATTTGTACAAAGAGCCCTTCCTCCCTTAGATAAGTTGATTTCTTTTCTTATCTTATACATGTTTTAAGTCATTGCATTCACAACTGTGGCTAGACTTTGTCAAAGTACTATTTTGTTTACCTAGCTTGAAATAATTTGGTCAATGCAAAGGCTAGTATTTGCATAGTAAATAAAGCTCATTGTTTTCCCTTATACTAGCATTGATGCTCTAAACATTAAAAATAATAAAAAATTTTGCTTAATTTCTATTTGATTAAGCTATGATGATTTATTCCTTATCAAGGTTATGGCTAAGAGTAATTTTATTATATTTCATGTATTGCATTATACTTACTCCCAAGAGGGATGGATTGTAACCCAAGCATTATGCCTAATCCTAAGAGGGATTACAATGCACGTATGTTTATTATTATTTTATTCTTTATAAACATAGAATCCATAAAAATTATAAATATTTTCTCTATCTCTCACCATGACAACACAATTTTTCATTTGTATCATATGTAGTATAATATTTTTTACATTTTTTAAATACAATAATATACATGAATGTTCTTAGTAATCCACTCAACATCATCTTCGAAGCTCACACTAAATTACACTATGTTTTGTACAATAAATCCCATTGGTCTAAAATCGATGAGACTCCTATCAATTGTTTCTGATGTTAAACACTTTGCTGAGTATGACAATGAACAAGAGATGGGATTTTGTGTTTAATCACCTTAACAAAAAATGGACAATCAAATTTTCTACTAATACGATTTGTACCTAGGAACACAAAAGATGGCTAGTTTTGTGCTACCACTAATTAAAGAATCTACATGTATGTTTGAAAAGAAAAAAGAAAGAAAGAAAAGAAAAGAGACGAGAGTGTGTATGTATATGTGTGTGTATGCATGTGAGTGTGTGGAAAGAGAGAGTATGATCAAGTAACTATGAGTAGGAAGCACATGTTTCTAATTATGAATCTAAGTAGGAAGTACATGTTCTTGATTATGATTTTAAGTAGGAAGCATAAATTTATATTTTGACTATATTTAGGGAGCACATGTTCTTGATTATGACTTCAAGTAGGAAGCATAAATTTCTATTGTAGCTTTGAGTAGAAAGTATAATTTTGGGGAATAGTGACTTTGAGTGGGAAGCATAAGTTTGAAATGGAGGAATGAGTACCTCTAGGTTTCTATGCAATTATATCACTATAATGGATAGTTGGATGATTTGCATTTTAAGTTGGTCTTTGCTCCAAGTTGAAACATTGGTACCATCTACATGAAAAAAGGCAACCTTTTTTCTTCCTTGACCTAGGTTGCACTAGCATCTCTAAACCACAATTGTATATCAAGTTGAGTTTAACATTTTTTCCTATGGTTGATTATCTTGATTAGTGAACCTTCTTATCTATAATTATTACATGAACTTTGCTTTATTAAATATCCTCAATATTTACTTTACTCTCCATGTTTGGGAAAGTGCATGAATAAACACTTAAGCTTTGAGAATATTACTTCTTTCAAGTGGGTAAGAGTGTAAGAAAGCATGTCTTGTTAGGCATTTAAAATAGGGTTCTCTTCCAAAACAAGGCTAAAATGAGTGTGAAGATTTATATAGGTTCCATGATATCTTCACCATCACTCAAATAACTACATGACCTAAATTCCTTATGTACTATATCACAAGGATATATATGATTATTAGGGAGGCTTTGCCTCTCTAACTTGGGCCACTATCCTTCTCTAGGAAGCAAGGCTTAGGGCTAGATATGTTAAAGTAGGAACATGTCTTAGCTCTCTTAAAGAATGATGTATTTATGTGTGTACTAGTGCTCTTTGGGAGCATTTTGTATATTGCATTGGTTGATCACTTATATGATTATAGAGGCATTCTCATGATGCTTCTAACCCATAAACTAATGAGTGGCATATGTGTTGTGTACTTATGTTGTGCTCATAGGTTCATAATAATGTTGAGGCATAGTCCACCTTAAGCTCACTCTAGAATGTTTAGCAACTTTGGAACTCTTTGGTGGTGTCAAGAAATGCTTCCCTTATAATAGTGTTGTTATAGGATTGAGGTTTTCTTTTTGGGTGAGGGAGTGGGATAGATGGAAGGGTGAATCTTACAATCTAAAAAGGGGAAGTACTTTTAGATGAACATACATAGAAGACTATGCCAATCATGTGTAGATAAGCCAATGAATTTAGAGTTAATCCTCTTCAACCCAATACTTTCATAATTGATGTATTGCCATATTTGATAAAAACTTGATCCACAATGTTTTTTCAACTTGTTTAAACTGATATCTTTAATCTATACTAAACATGGTTAAAATAATATAATAGAATTGGTTTAAATAAGGAAATTTTATAATATATGAAAGGGTGTAGAAAATAGAATTTTCAATAATCTTCTTTGATCCTCATTTGTCAAAATCCTCCCATTTTTTATCTATATTTCATTGTGGACTACTCTATAGGCACAATGTTATTGCTACTTGAGAGAAAATGCAATGAACTTCTAATACTAACTAGGATATTGCTTTTATTAAGTTATATTATGCTAAAGTTTATGATAGGCTTGAATAGAATTTTATTATTTCTTGTTTATATAAATTGAGATTTGGTGATTATTTTATTTGTCTTGTCTATTGGTGTAGGAACGCCTCTTCTAATCTCCTTGTTCTTTTCCCTACATGTGGTTTTTGTAGATTTTGGGTTCTATGGAGATGCCTTGGATATCATGGAGACATCTTACTTGAGATTTAGGATCTCAGAGGAGATGTATGGGAAATTTTAGAAATGTCCCAAGTGCATGAAAGACATCTTGACTAAGAAGATGTCATCTTAGGTGAGACATATCATAGGAGAATGAGATGTCTCAAGATGCTATGAGATGTCTTAGCTAAGACGTCCCAAGTTGAGCTGAGACATCTCAACTATAGTGGTGAAATTTCAACTAGGAATAAAATGTCCTACTAGAATTGCAAGCCTAACAATGAGACATCCAAAAAAGGATAAAGACAACCTATACAACTAGGAAAAATTTCATAATTGCCCATTTTAATTTGAAAAACAATCCATAGAAGATGAAAACAACTGAAGATCTTCAAGTTGAGATTGAAGAAGGTTTTCTAGGCTTTTTATCTTGATGTGTCAATAAATATTGGTTGTGTTTCATGCTTGTATCACCATGGAGAGATGAGATGTCATGGAAGTTCATGTGTTGAGCTTAAGCAAGAGTATGAGAAAGCACATTAAGTGAGTGCAGATGTAGTTGTAACTCCAAGGTCAATTGTATGGTGTATTGGCCTATGTGTTTTAGGTCTTGATTATGAGTTGAGATCTTAGTCCTAGGTTGTGGAAGCGATTCTCTATTGGTTGTGTCTTGCATTGAGAATAATCATTGTGTGGTTATAGAGCCTCATGCTTTACAACATTTTTTGAGTGTTTATACAGAATTGTTGGATGTTTTATGGGTTGTGAAACCCTATTGTAATCTTCCCTTCCAATAATTGAAGATAGCCAATTTTCTTCTTTTTCTAGCATATTAATTGTCTTTTCCTAATATCTGAATTTCATGGGATTGAAGATACTTTTCCATTGGAGTAAACTTGATTTTTCTATACCCTACTCATTGATACTAATTGATAAGTTACATGGTTTGGCTACATTGACGAGATCTCATCGACATGAGTTTTGACCCATTGATTGAGCACCCTATTTTTTCCTATAAATGTGCACCTTCTACAGCATTTATGACATCTCTTCCATAGTTGTAACGAAGTTCTTGTAGGTTTTCCTCTCAAAAGTTAGAATATTTTCTAAGTGCCTACAGTAGGAGTCAACGTGTATGGATCTTTATTTAAGCACTGTTGTACCTAAGCACTTTAGTGTGTGCAACAATAAAGATGAGCTTTTTGATTAAACCTTAGAGAAATTGAACTAGATTAATTATTTTCTTTAAGCATTTTAGATTCAAGAAATTTCCTTTAATGTTTTAAGTAATTAAGTAATCAATAACAGTTAAATAGCATACATAAGTACGACCACTTCAAGCATATGTCTAACACTTAGTAATCCTAGTAACGCTTAATGTTTGGTAACCCAGTAGTGCTATATGTGTTCTAGATACATACAGAAAGTGGGAATGTATGCTTATGTTAGGATTAGTTAAACATTAGCTAGCTGTTAGATTAATTTAGCAATTAAATACTTTATTCTTTATGCTTTATTCTTACATGACTTAGGACATAAAAGATAAAATGATAAAAATCACATACCTCAATTACACTTAACCATACCTTTGAAGTTCACAAGTGGAACTGGAAAGACAACAATTACAATGGTTAGTTTCACCTCCTAAAATCCAATGCACTTAAAGAATTAAAGTTTATATAATTTGACCACATCAGTGAGTGAATGCTAGTGATTCATATGGTTGAGCATAGGGTATACTCATTGCTCATCATTGGCATCATTACCAGGAACTTTAGCTAGTTTTGTGTGCTATCTAGGACTTAGTGAAAAATCATTTAACATCATTGGATCAAACCTTAAAGTTGCAATCATTCTAACACTAACAAAAATTGTAAAAATCACACTATTAATTTTCTTCTGATTCAAAAATATCTTCTTCTCATAGGGATGATTCTCCACCTAAGTTAGAGTACACATCCAATCCAAAGAATGAATGATTAGATCAACTAGTGCCCCAGTAATGTCATGTTGTATATACTCATCTCGATGAGTATGTACCCAATTTCACCTTCATCCTACACTAGGATGATCCATTGTGGTGGAGGGACATAGAGGGTAACATTATGTTGTCACCTGATCAATTAGTTCCTAGGATGCTACTCCAAACTCTTACAAGGTTGGGCATCTAGTGGCTTCATGCTAAGTACGTTGTGCAAGACCACAACTCAAGGGATTACCATCCCATTGAAGCACAACACAAAATCAATCAACAATAGGAGAAGTGTTATGAAGTTATGAAGGGAAAACATTTCAATAACACCTTATTCTTATTGGGCCAAAAAGATAGTAGGGATCCCTTCTCTGAGGGTTCTCATTTTATTGACTCTCATTCCCTTGGTTTTGATGAAGGGAGCTTGAACCAAAATTTATAGTCCACTATAAACAATCCTGGTTCAAGTAAGAACAAATCCCATGATCATGGGGGATCCAAAGGTGAGAGTCATGGTAGGGAAAAGGGTAGGCATCATGATCATCATGGCCATGATCGTTGAAGAGGGGATGGTAGGCCCTACGGTGCTAGTCCTCCTTCCTCTTCTTCCTTTTCATCCTCTTCCTCCTTCTCAAGCTCCAACTAAAGCCACAAAAGGCATGATTGTGATGGAGGTGACTGGTAGGATAGAAATGATTATGATCATGAGACCTACCGAGATAATCGAGATTAGAGGCAATTAGAATTTCAATAAGGCATGTGAAAGATAGTCAAATAAAGTAGCTGGATATGAACAATATCTCTAGATTTGAAAGGGGATACAAGTTAGATCTGCAGAACCACCTATAAGCCTTTCACGATGCTTATGCCTTGCAAAAAATAGAAAATGATTAGCAAAAAATTAAGCTATTTCCTAGGACACCCATAAAAGAAGTAGAAAGTTGGCATTTCTCTTTAGAGCTAGAATCAATTCATAGATGGAGTACGATGCTTAAGCTATTTAATGAAAAGTATGAAATGTACTTCCAAGTGTCCAGCTTAAGAAAGAAGATCCAAGATTGGTGACAAGCAACAAATGAACCCTTAAACATAGCCATGGATAGATATTATTCCCTTTTTCACATATTTCGTAGCCATGGTTAATCTCAAAGGAAGCAACTTCACCATATCATAGATGGGCTCTAACAAAAAACTAGAAGAACTCTTAGGATCTATGCCCAAGGGAGCTTGTTAGAACTTAGAGTTCATTAGTTTCAAAGGCTTATTGAGCAGGTTGCTAAAGAATAAGGAGAGCTTAAAAAAAGAGAAAGTGTAGAGGAGTACAATCAAGACCCTTCCATCAGAAAAAGGGAAGTCCATTTTATTGACAATGAAGAGGAGGCATCACTTGATGAAGTGGTGTAGTGAAAAACCTTGCCAATCTATAAATCTATCTTCAAAATTTTGGCTAAGGTAGATAAAATATAAAACTCTTTGGATGAAAAGTTCCAAACAACTTTGAAAATCATATAAGCATCCAAAGAGAAAACTAGTGATCATGACCGCAAGAGAAGGAAGGAAGTTGAACATGTCCACCAAAGGGGTAAGGGCAAAGATTTTTCCATAGAGGAAGTTATGGAGTCTGAATCAGATGATGATGGTAGGTGTGACATCTACCAATATGAACATCCTAAGGGATATTTCCCTATTATGTCACACTTGTAGAAATCTAGGATGTATGCTCTAAATCTTAGACTGGCAAGAAGGCAAGCACCTAGAAGGTTACCTTATCCCCAAGGCAACCCAAGGTAGTTCCACCAAAAATAATCCTATCATCCAAGTGGAGCTCCAACACAATTATTTAAGTAATATCATTAATGGCAGCACCCACAGTCATGGGGGATGCCACCACCAAGGCAACAGTACCCTTATAGGTAGCCTGATCCATATGGGTACTATGTTCAGCAACCCATGTCTCCACATGATTCTTCTAGTCATGCTTCTTTTCAACATCACTACCATCCTCCTAAGCATTACAGATCTTATTCTCCATCTCTAAGAGAGGATTTTCCATATTTTTATCATCCTTCTGTACATGTTCCTCCATCCTCAACCCAATTACCACCTACTCCATCAATGTTGGATGAGATTCTAGCATAGTCACAGCAATGCAATGCTACCATGGTTGTTAATTTATATTCAGCTCCCCAGCCAAGTAGTTCAGAACCTAGACCTAGAAAAAGATCATTCTTTTGAACCAATAGCCCTACAAAGCCCTCATAGACTTATGTAGTAGATAACCTTACTTCTTCCTCATCCTCTACATCTAATCCATTCAATACTCCATTGAACCAAACACCTCCCAAAGTACATATTGTCATGCTAACCCATGTGGTAAATGATTGGATAAAGGCTAGCCACCTTTCTAGGAAATAATATGATCTTAGAAGTCCCTTAATCTATCTCTAAATTGTTGGGAATGTGCCTTACAAAGCTCATCTAGACTCAGGTTCTAGTGTTAATCTGATTTCTCATGAGATGTACAAAGCTTGGAACCTACTTCCACTTAAGAAGAGTAACATTCACCTTGAGTTAGCAGACTAGTCCATCACTATTTCTTTGGGACTAGTGGAGGACATCATGACTACCATCTGTGGGTGTTCCTATCCTACTAACTTTATAATGATCTGTGTTGACAATTGCAAGGGGAACTTCCCAATCATCATGGGAAGGGCTTGGCTAAGTACCATTGATGCATAGTTGGGAATCAAAGATCTTTCCTTGGATATTTCCAAAGAAAATGCATTTTGAAAGATCGAGAAGAAAAGAGTTTCATGCATCACGTACAGTGATATAGGATGCAAATGTGTGTAGAAACTATCGGTCATAAGAAGCACATTGATCATAGCATGTAGACAGTGTGCAAATGAATCTAAAATTCAAAAGTGCTTGTACATAGTAGCCACAAAATAAGAGGGCATCCAGTGACTAACAACTAATCTTGAAAGCAACACACTTTGCATGGAATCCACTAAGAACTTAGCATGTTCCTATGTTGAAGGCATGAATGAACTAGAGCAAGTTCATCACCAACTCTCTGATGATGAACCTAATGATACTTATTGGGAAGAGTTGGAGATCCCTACAATTTTAAACAAGAGCCCTTGGAGTTGAAAAATCTACCTGCTGACATGGAATACGCATTTTTAAAAAATGGAAAATTAATGATAATCAATGCCAACCTTTCTTCTGAAAAAAAAAGAGATGTTATTGAAGGTGATCAAAAAATGGCCAATAGCCTTTGATTGGTCATATCCTAAACTCACTAGGATTGATCCTTAGATATGCCAGCATCACATCTATGCTAATCCTTCCATAAAGCCAAAGAGGTAGCCCTAGCACTAGTTAAATCCCAAGTTGAAGTAGATCATCAAGGAGGAGATTGAACAATTCCTCAAGGTAGGGTTCATCTATCCAGTTACGAATAGTGAGTGGGTTAGCCCACTTGTGATCATGCCAAAGAAAGGCAGCTAGTGGAGGGTCTATATTGACTTTAGGTTGTTGAACATGGTGATCTACAAAGATCATTTTCCATTATCATTTCTAGACCAGGTGTTGAACACTATCTCTGGACATTACTATTACACCTTTTTGGATGGTTATAGTGGCTATAACTAGATTCATATTGCACTAGAGAATCAGGCCAAAACTATATTTACAATTCCTTAGGGAACTTTTGCATATAGAAAGATGCAATTTGGTCTGTGCAATACCCCTACAACTTTCCAACACATTGTCCTTAGCATTTTTCAGCAGTAGCTTGGTAGCAGGGTGGAAGTATTCATGGATGACTTGTCCACCTATGGTGCTATGTTTAAGTAAGCCCTAAACCACGTTGAGCAAGTGCTGAAAAGATGCATGGAGATTAACCTTCAACTCAATTGGTAAGAGAGTCATCTGATGGTCTAGGAGGGCATTGTGCTAGGGCATAGAATCTCACAAGTAGGGATTAAGATGGATGCTGAAAAGATTAAGGTCATCTAACGAATAACTTGTCAGCCATAAACCATTAAATATGTCCAATCATTCCTTGGATACACTGGCTACTACCAACGATTCATAGAGAATTTCTCTAAGATCACTAAACTATTGGTGGAGCTAACAAAGAAATATGCTTTGTTCATATGGACTGAGAAATGCAAAATGGCATTCTAGCAACTCAAAGAAAAGCTTGTAGAAACTCCAATTATATGAACACCTAACTAGTCTTGACCATTACACATCATGAAAAATGCATCAAAATATGCCTTGGGAGCTCTACTTACATAGTTGGACAATCAAAAATGTCCTTACTACATCCATTATGCAAGCTAAAGCATTATGAGTGTGTAGCTCAACTACTCCATGACAGAGAAAAAATTAATGGTAGTGATGTATGCCTTGGAGAAATTTAGGCACTATGTGCTTAGATACAAGGTGTTTGTGCACACAGATCATAGTGCCATCTACTTTCTCATGAATAAATCAACGATGAGCCCCTATGTCATACAATGGCTTGTGATCTTGTAGAAATTCAATCTTACAATGGTAGATCGAAAGGGAACTGAGAATTTGATCATTGATCACTTGTCTCAGTTACAATGGGACAATAAAGAGAAGACGAGCCTACTTTCTAATTAGTTTCCTAATGAACTCCTCTTTGCTAGTGCAATAAATGAACAAATGCCTACTAAACCTACATGATATGATGTCATTTTTACCTATCTTTGTACTCAGGAGATGCCACAAGACTTGGACCATCAGAAGAAGTATCAGTTTCTTCATCAAGCCAAATGCTTCATGGAGATAAATGGACATCTTTACAAGGTGTGTGCCAATGTTCTAGTTTGTTGGTATGTTTCTAACGTTGACCAACTATGCATTATCCAAGATGTTCATGAGGGCCCTTGTGGGGGCCACTATGCTGGGGGATGCATGACCATTAAGATCTTGATGGCAAGGTATTATTAGCCAACAATCTTTAGGGATGTCCACCACTTCATCCACTCTTGTGACCACTATCAACATGATGGTGGGATGACAACATAAATGAAGGATCCCCAATAGTGGATCCAATCATTGGAACCCTTCGATATTTAGGACATAAGCTTCATGGATCTCATCACACCCATGTTAAATGGAAAGGTGTACATGATAGTTGTTGTTGACTATTGTACAAAATGGATAGAAGTAGTAGTCATCACTGACTATACATCTTCTATTGCTATGCGATTTGTACAACAAAATTTTGTAAATAGGTTTAAAGTGCCATGTGCATTAATTTTTGATAACGGTACTCACTTTACAGGCACCACCTTTCAAAAACTCATGCAACAATTGGAGGTAGAATATAAATTAACAACACCTTACCATCCCCAATCCAATGGTCAAGCAGATGTTACCAATAGGAAAATCTCAAAAATCCTAAATAGAACACTTCAAAAATATAGGAGAGACTAGAGCACCAAACTTAAAAATGCTCTCTATGCATATCACTCAACATGGAAGCTCGTATTGGCTACTCTCCCTATGAGTTTGTGTACAAGAAATTACCAACACTTCCAATCCAATCTGAGCTTTGTACACTTTCAACAACTTGTGACTTTAATCTTAATCTGAGCCTAGCTCAGAAAGAAAGATTGATCAACCTTAATGTTCTAGATAACAATAGATTGGTATCCTTATCTTTTAATGAGGTTCATAAAGCATTCAACAAAAAATGCCAAGACCTTAGAATAAGGAAAGTAAAATTTCAACCTAGAGACAAGGTCCTCTACTAGAACCCCACACATGTACCACAACAAACTAAGTTCTAAAAATTGTGGGAAGGGCCTTACATGATTCATGAAACCTTTCCTTTTAGAGTCATGTTGATCTACAAACCTGAAAGCCCAAATAAAAAATAGCTAGTCAACATGCAACAAGTCAAACCTTTCCATGAGCTAAAGCAAGCCAATGCAAGCAACACCCCATTGGATGGACAACCATGCTCAATTTTTCAGATCTCATCCTTTCAACTTAGTCATGGGGAAGATGGTCATCCATGTTAATCATATAAGTGGCTCTTTAGTTTTTATAATTTTTTATTTTACACTTTCTTTATTTTATACCTTTTTTTTACACCTTGTTAATTTTACACCATTTTGTTTTACACTTTGTTATTTTTCCATTTTTTGTTTTACAACGTCATTAGTATGTTTTATCTTTCTTGAATATTTTACAAATTCTTTTATATTGTACTTTATTTTAGTGGGTTTTTCTTATTATATTCTAATAAATTTCTGTATTGCCAATAGGACACAGTGATGTTGTAGTTGTTTGCTAATGGTGGTTTGTATTTAATGCTTTTCATTACTAATGTTTGGTTTCTTATTTTGAATTTTAATATTGATAACTACGACAAAGTTTCTTCTTCATAGAATAGGTAGTGAGTCCACATCATCCACCCATCCACAACAATCTATGGTATTCTTGGTTTTGGAAATATGAGGTCCCTTTCATTAATAAAACTTTAACAAACTTGTGGCTTTGGTAGTTTCCAAACTTGGGAAGGATCAAATGGATTAATAAGGATGTGACTTCAAGGGGACTCGATGCTCTTTGTACTTTTCTACTCACTTGAGTGCATGAATGTTTTTCATGGATTTCTTACTATTCTATGTCAACCAATAACAGGAAGTTCATAAGTCTTTGCATGGTGTGATTCCCATCCAAAAATCTATAAAAACATAAAATCCAAAAAATAAAAACATGATGGGAATTCAAAGCACACCCCTTAGACAAAATAACGGGCTACAAGCACTAGTTATGGGACTAGAAAGACACATTACCCATGCCTAAAGATCCCCTCTAACTAAAGCCCTTTATCACTTCTTACTTCTCTTTTCTTCTCAACAAGCAACAATGGTTGATATGTGGAAGCATTCTTGTGTCTTGAGGGGGTGATATGGTCTTAGAGTATCAATGTGAAGTCACTAAAAGTGGGTTTTGATCTAGACTAAGGATGGACTTTATCAGGTCATTTAACCATCAAATGCACAAGTGGCTTCATGTGACCATGAGATAGAACTCCATTCCATCTTCTATCTTCATCCATTAATGCTATCCAAAATTTCACCTCACTATCGATTTTCCATGGTTTGTTCAATATCATAGTTTAAAATGTTAAAATTATTAGGTAGATTCTTCTAGATTTGGCATTTGACTTTTCATAACCATTAATCAACCATGGGGCCCACAAACTCCTTGGTTTGAGGTTATGCAAGGGCAAAAAGGGCATGAGCCTACTATGGGGAGTATCCACGTACATATCTCTTGGTTAGGTTAGTTAAGTTACTTATCCTCAGGCATTTTGGTGATCAAATCTTTTATTTGTCCCATTGATTGCATCCAACTATGCACTCCTTAAGGCATTTCTCCCATAAAATTTTAGTCTCCCATAAAAATCTCCAATTTTGTGAATTTCTAAGTCCTCTTATAGTATTTCATCATGTTCATAGCTTTTCTGGCTCTTTATAAATCCCAATTTCATATGAAAACTCCTTGTATTTTTCAAAATATTCAATGTGGAAAATTTTCTTGACTAGCTTTGTCAATGGGACCCTGTATACGCATCTCACCTATCAACGCAACCTTGTTGACATAAGGTAAAAAGACTATATATAAATGCCCACTGATGAAGTGTCATTTAGTCAATGCGTCGACTGGGCCATGTATACGCGGGTGTGTCGACGTGGGTCCGTCGATGTAGCCTCCCTGCATCAACGTGGCCCCGTTTACACAGCCACCTATCCCAGCTTATAAATAAGAGGGCCTTCCACCTCATTTAGGCATCTTTTGAGTATTTTTAGTGAAGCTCTTGCAGTTTGTTCCCGCAGGAGATACAATATTTTCCAAGTGCCCATAGCAGGTGTAAGAAAAGTGATCGGCTCTTTATTCGAGCGTTAATGTATCTGAGCCCATTAGCGTGACGACAATAAAGATGAACTATTCAAGAATTCCTTGCAGCATTTGGACTTAGTTATTTTATGCATTTAATAGTTTACTATGTTTATGATTTATTAGTTACTTGTTAATTACTTAAGTTTTTGTTATTATAATTTCCATCGCTATTGTTCATGTATAGTTCGTTAAGGCCATAAGTACAACCATCTCGAATGTAATCCAAACACTTGGTAAGCTTAGTGACGCTTAACGTTTGGTAACCTAGAAGTGTTAGGGGATGCTCAGAACGTACTCAAAATATGGGACCGGATACTTATGCTAGGAATAGTTAGAATATAAGCTAGGATAATTATAGATTAGATAATAGTTTATTCCTTACTTTCCATACCTCAATTAGCCGCCGAAAAGATAATTAAAAAGATATAAAAATCATTAGCCTTAGTCTCACTTAACCATCGTAAACAGAACCTCACAAGTGAGATTAGGATGACAACGACCATTCTAACCCAAGGTTTCACTGGTTAGAAGTCTGGTGTATGTTAAGTGCTTACAGTCTACGGATTTTGACCGAGTCACGCATGAATGCACGTGATTCATATGGTTGGACGTAGGGGTACCTAGCCGCTCATCATTGGCGCCATTGCCGAGGATTGTTAGTCTTACATGTGTCATCTGACCTTAGTGAAATTATCATTTAAGTCATTGGAACGGACCCAAGGTAGAAATATTTATGCACGCTAGGTGAATTTAAGTAAATAGTAAGGCACACTGATTACATGGACCATCTAATGTCCAACATGTCTTCTCACAGGAGAGAGGTATTGGAACCACCGATGTCACAAGAATGTCGGGTGGTGTACAAACATCCCGATGAATATGTCCCTAATTTCACATTCATCCTACATGAGGATGAACATCTCCGATGGCAAGACATGGAAGGTAGCATCATGCTACCGCCCGATTGAGCAACTCCTGCGATGCTATATCACAATCTAGGTAGATTGGGCATCCAGGACTGGGTGGTAGAGTATGTCATGGAGGACCATGACTACTGGTACTATCGTCCCATGGAGGCTCAACGGACAAGAGACCAACACCAAGCAGAGAGATATGAACCGTAGAAGGGGAAGCAATTCAGCAACCCCTTATTCTTGCAAGGGCCGTAAGATGATGGGGATCCCATCTTTCATGATATCCATTCGACCGAACTTCCCCTGGGGCAGCAGTTCATCCAATCAATCATTCAGAACAAACCTCCAAGTGACCACTATCCTCAATGGGATGGAGGATCATGCAGCAAGGCTAGGCTGGATGACCGAGGCCATCATCAGGGTATATGGGGAGATCAATGCCGGAGTGGTGATGATGCCTCTTCTTCTTCTTTGTCCTCCCCCTCTCCTACGCCTTCATCAAGCTCAGGCTCTAAGCGTAACGAGGGAAGGCAGGAGTGAAAGTACGGTGGTAAATAGGTTCGAAAGGGGCAACGTGAGGAAGCACGCAACCAATCACGTGATGCTCGCCAGCATGAAAGGAGGGGTAGCCAGAATCATCATAGACATTATGATCCCTAACAAGACTATGATTTGGATGAGCCGTTGTTAGCTACTTGGAGCATGCTCTAGATCGTAGAGGCAGTTCACATTCCAAGTAGGCACATGAAGGATAGTTGGATCAAGCGTGTTGATATGAACAACATCCCCAGATTTGAAGGGGAATACAACTATGATCCGTAGACCCACCTGTAGGCATTCCATGACGCCTACACCCTGCAAAACATTGATAATGATTGGCAATAGTTGAAGTTGTTCCCTCACACACTCATCAAAGAAGCTGAAAGTTGGTACCTATCCTTGGAGCTGGAATCAATCAGAAGATGGAGTACGATGCTTGAAATTTTTAATGACAAATATCAAATGTACTCTAGAGTGGCGAATCTGAGAAGGCATATCCAAGGCTGGAAACAAGGGAATCATGAACCCTTGGATGCCACCATGAGTAGGTACTACTCACTATTGCATCAGTGCCCTAGTTATGGTTACTCTCAATGGGCACAGCTTCATCACATCATTGATGGGCTTCGTTTTGAAACACGAAAGACCCTTGGCGTGTACGCCAAGGGACGACTGTCAGAGCTAAGGACCCATCAGTTGCAGCGCCTCATTGAGCAGGTGGCCAAGGAGGAAGGAGAACTTAGAAAAAAGAAGAGTGCAGAAGAATTCAACCAAGACCCTTCCCTTAGAAAGAGGGTCCATTTTTATGATGAGGAGGATGAGTCACCACTGGAAGCAGTGGTGAATCGGAATACTTTGCCATTACAAAATTTTGCATTTGAAATATCGAAAAAGGTGGACAAGATGTGGGACTCTTTGGACGAGAAATTCCAAAGTGTACTAAAAATTGCAGAAGAGTCCAAAGAATAAGGTAGTGACCATGATCGATGCAAGAAGAAGGGAGCTAAATGTGCCCAACATAAGGGTAAGGGAAAAGTTGTTGTAGTAGATCAGGTTGCAGACTCTAACACTGAGGAGGATGATGAATGTGGCATATGCCAATATGAACATCCTAAGGGATGTTGTCCTGTGGTGTCACACCTTCAAGAGTCTAGGGTGTATGCCTTGAACCCTCATTTGGCGCAACGGAAGACACCCCGAAGGTTGCCTTATCCACAAGGCAATTCCAGGCAATTCCACCAGCAGTAGCAAGGATATTATCCAAGTGGAATGCCCCTGCAACCGTATGAATACTTCTAACAATGGTAGCAACCACAAATGTGGGGGATGCCACCTCCAAGGTAGCAGTACCATTACAAACAGTCAAATCCTTATGGGTACTATGTTTAGCAACTAGTCTCTCCAAGAGACTCTTCCGGTCATGTGGCCTTTCCCAGTTATTACCACCCCCCTGAATATTTTTGACATCCATCTCCATCACCCAGGGGGGGAAACCCACATCTCTTCTACCCTCCATCACCTTCTTCTACTCCTCCACAACATCCCACTCAGTTGCCACCCACTCCATCAATGCAGGGAGAAATACCACCATAGCCATAACAACGAAATGCTACAAGGGCTGTTAACTTACAACTAGCACCTCGGCCGAGTGGACTAGAACCCAAGCCAGGAAAACATCCTTTTTTCTAGCCTAATAATCTGAACACACCTTCACCTATGTCTGTGGCCAGTGCCTCCGAACCTACCAACGCTGAAACACCACAAAAATTTCGAGCTTGGTACTTGTCTAACAAGAAGCAGGTCCCTGCGACCCACAGACAACCTCGGCTACATTTGATGTCACACATGGCAACTTTGGGGATCGAAATACTTAGGTCTCACTAGGTATACTGTGCCAGCGTATACGCCCAAGTTCACACCCGCAACGTATATGCCCAGCGTATACACCCAGCATTCTCCAGCGTACACGCCTCACATGTACGCTCGGCAGGTATAACAGATGCATACGCCCGACGACAAAATCTCCAAAGATAGCATGAAGACAGCACTGAAGAGCAAGAATTGAAACAAGTCGACTACCATCAGTGTATACGCCCAGCGTATACGCCCAGCATCCATAGCATCTCCACCCAAGTTCACACATGCCCAGCACGTCCAATGTATACGCCCAGCATGTATGCTGGCCTGATGTAGCGTACATGCCCAGCGTATACGCCCAGCAGATGTAATATGTTGTATATTTGTAAATTGTATGCACCCGGTCAACACGCCACGTGTCTCCTAACCCGAGTCTAGCGTAACAACCGGTATAAAAGCCCCAATTTTCCACTTCATCCTGGTCGGTTGGCAAAAATCCGAAAGCATACCAGAGAACATTGACGCTACGCACCAGAGCTAAAAACCCTCTTATGCTGGAAAGCCCTGTACGTCGTGCACACAGTCTCTACGCTCCGCCTACCGTGCGAACCAGCCAAGTCATCCCTGCATCCACCAGGGCTTTTCGTCCGCCTTGTGTTCCATCACAACTACGTTAGATCGGTGCACTGTACTTTCACTCTGTAATACCATTGTTTACATTTTACACTAATTTCTTACATGTGTTTCTGTTTATGCTCATTTACATTTACGCCCTGTCCACATCTGTTACGCTTTTTACGCTCTCGTTTACGCCCGTTACGCCGTTTACGCATAACCCATCTCGTAGCACTTTGGTATACGTTCGGGAAAATCTTTGTCTGATCCACGTGCGGACCACCCAAGGTACTCTACCTTCATGCATTCCAGCTCACCTTCAGGCGAAGGTAGAGTCTTCTGTGCACACCCTGCGATCCCACAGTCTTTGTTTCCTTCCAGCCAGAGATCGACGATTTCAGGCGGTACAGAAATTGGCGCTAGAAGGAGGGCCTCCGCCTAAAACCTTGCCTGCACACTCCCCAGCGTCTACGCTCATCAGCATTTTCATTGCCCTGTTCAAGACTCGCTCCTTACAAGTCTTTCAGCGTCTACGCTGCCAACTTCATGTGGACTCTGTCCACAGAAACCCCAGCGTCTACGCTGCCAACTTCATGTGGACTCTGTCCACAGAAACCCCAGCATCTACGCTCATCAGCGTTTTTGTTGCCCTGTTCAAGACTCGCTCCCTGCAAGTCTTTCAACGTCTACGTTGCCAACTTCACGTGGACTCTGTCCACAGAAACCCCAACGTCTATGCTGGCACACACACGCTACACATTTTACTCTACAGATTTTCCCTACGCCGCACATAAAGCTGTTAAAGTTCACGCTGCATATTTTACTCATGCTGCATAGTTTACGCTACACTATTGTCTATTTACGCTGCACGCCAACTTTGTCCCTGCCATTCTTTACGCCTTAGATTTGTTTTACGATGTATCTTGTTTTTACACTGCACCCTTTATCCTGTTTTACACTGCACCATTTTACGCTATGCCCTGACATTGTACATGCTGTCTAGCGTATACGTTGACCCACTTACGCCGTAGACTCGTCTACGCCGACCATATACGCTATGTACATATACGTTGTATACGCTGTCATTATATGCTGTCAGCTGAAGCGTATACGCTGTATGCTGCGCAGTACATTAATTTCGCATCTTCAGA
>MNCI01034405.1:313346-326197 GCA_015680685.1 Gnetum montanum | reverse complement strand
TAAGGTTGCAAGGGAGAGACCCGGCCTCTAACATTATAACCCAGGATCAGTATAATTTCGTATGTATTAAGATACAAGCTGACCTGGCTGTTGACCAAGCCGAAATGGAGGTAAAGAGGCAGTTCGAACTCTTTTACAGGGGGGACGCGAATTCATCCCTTCCCCGTATGATGTAATCCCTGTTCCGGAGCAGTACTCAGAGCTCGTCACATAGCTCCTCCTGCAAAGGAGCCACTCGTTGGATCAGCCTACGCTAGAGCCCCAACTAGAGGAAGAGAACGAATTCGCTGCTCAATCTGAACAAGAAGATTCTTACCACACTCTAAGCCCGCAAGCACACGTTAACCCCATTTTTCATCCCGGTACAGGGGAGATCATGCCCCTCCAACCTCTCCGACTCACCCACACATAAATGCCTCTGCTGCAAACATCCTCATTTGCTCATGTTCCACCTCCGACTGACCCGCAATTCAGCACACTCCCTCTCGCTATCATCCCCGATGCAACAGCCGACCCATCCTCGCAAGCACCACCTCCACACCATAACATGGGAGCAACCTTCGCGCCTCGAGTGATAGGGATGCCACATGTCATACCAGCATCCATGTCCGTCCACTACATTCCCCACATCCAAACACACGGGGCCCCTTCTACCGCTGTAACCCAACAGGGGGTCCCTCCACAAAACGTAGCTGGACAACGGGCAGCGATGGGCACTCAACCACAGCAACATCAACCTCCTCACTATAACATACCACCCCATATGGTTCACCTAGCCAATGTTCCCCCGGTACAGCTGCAACCACAACAACAATAGCCTTTCCCCTATCACATGTCATCCCTGATGCCACCCCCTATAAACGTGCCACAAGCACAACCCCCAGCCACACAACTTTCGGCCTTTCAACCTACCGTACAACACTCCAACTTGTACACTATACCACAACCTTAGGCTGCCATGTCACCAAGTGCTCAAGACTGGGCGGATGCTAAAAAACTGATGCAAGAATTAACCAACGAGGTAAAGCGCCTCAAAACGGTTACTAACAGAGAGCTGAAGGTAGTGGATTTCTACCACGATGATCCCATCAGCCCTTCCGTCCCGCCTCTAACTTTTCCCAAAGGCATCTCCTTACCAACACTAACCAAATACAATGGGAAGACAGACCCCAACGCACACTTAATAACATTTAGATTAGAATGCACGCTACTCCAGACATGGCCCCATGCCATTCTCCGAGTGTTCCCTATGTCCCTCGCGGGGAGAGCACTTGATTGGTATCGGGCACTGCCAAGGAATTCCATCTTCTCTTTGGAAGACTTATTACACCAGTTCATGACTAGGTTCAAATACAACTTGAAACCCGAGGCCACACTGGACAGCCTCATACAGGTCAAGCAAGCACCGCTTGAACCTGTACAGAAATTTATTCAGAGGTGGAGTGCCGCTCTCAACGAGCTGCATGAGCTAATCTTCCAGACCTACTTGCTTACTATTTTAAAAGGGGCCGTTAATGATTTCTTTAAATCCAAGCTATACTACCTTAACGCGCGTAATCTTAACATAGAAGAAGCGGCCCAAAACAGCCATGACCCTGCATACCTAGCCTTTAAAAATCAACACACTAAAAAAGATAAAGAGAAGGCTAAGGTAACTATAGTGATGATAGCGGGGGCGCAACAACAAAAAAAATCGTCGGTAACCCCTACTAACTACAATAAATCAACTCCCACAACCGCGCAAGAATCATCATCGCAACAAAACCCCACAAACCGTACGCGAAATTTCGAGAGGAAAGAACCCTCTCAATACACGCCTCTGCCAATGAAGCCATCCCAGCTCTTCAATCAACTCCTGAAGGCTGGGTTAATGAAGCATAAATAGTTATCCCCTGCGGCCATCCAGAGACACGACTGGTTCTGTCAACTTGTTTAGAACCCAAGCCTAGCAACACCGGATGAGCCTCCTGTACCCAAAGGCTTCAGAATGGATCGCTTCTGCGATTACCATCAACGAAACGGGCACGGTACGAATTACTGTTTCACCTTGAAGCAGGATTTATAGCGGATGATCGACGACGGCCAAATCACCTTCGACGAGGCCAACCCGATCGAACCGCAGAATCAAGCTATGGGGGTCTATAAAGATCCTTTGAACACTAAAGAGGCATCGTATGTTATTAATACAATCTATCTTGATGATGATTCTGAGGCATCCAACATCAACACCATCTACCCTGAGAGTACACAACAAATATCCACCAGGCTATTTATAGTTCGCATTCCTGCTCCTACGTCCACATCCATGCTCCAACCACCGCATGCCTCACAGCGACCATATGTTGTTCAGATGCCCCTAGTTGTAGCAATGTCTAACACCATGACACGCGACAAGCCATATGTGGTGCGTGTCCCTCCCATCATTCCTTCAAATGCACCAACCCCTCATACTCGGCCTACCCCTTTCGTAGTTCGAGTACCACCAGCAGTCGCAACAGCGGAGGTCCAACCTTCACCAAAACCAACCCCCTATGTCGTTAGGATGCCCGAAAGTCCTAATGATTACCAAGCCTCCACATCACAAACGCAAGGCGAACCTAGCTCCTACATCATTAGGGTATCTGGCCAACCTTCTAACCAATCACATCTGACGGTACAACTGCAACCCCGCCCAGCTCCATATGTGGTAAAAGTCCCAGGGCAACCTGAGGTGCCAAGACCAGTCCCACCTCCACGCCACACACGAGAACGTCTAGCAGATAGGCTTACGCGTGAACGTGTGGAGAAGGAACGTCAACGACTAGCTGTGGGGCCACCTAAGCCCACTCCGCTTAACTCTGTACCCATGTCGTCATCTAACAACCAACCAAACACAGGCAACGAAGGTAAATCATCTGAAAAACATGAACCACCTAAAACGACACTTCTGAACAAAAATGACAAATCAACAAAATGTGAAATAAAATTGTTGGGCCCAATGGATCCAGTCACCACTGACGCAAATACCCCCAACAGTAGAGACTTAGCAATGGCCTTGACACAAGTCACCCAAGCATTGAAGCAAAAGAACACTTCGCTGAGCTTGTATGACTTGGTGCTAACATCCCAAACACATCGAGAAGCTCTAGTACGCATGTTAACGTCGATCCCGGTAAGCGAGGATTTACCCCCGAATGAACCTGCCATTCATGCGTTGATGTACTCGCCTCACAGGACTACTCCTAAACCCTTAAGCTTTCATGATGACAACATTAAGGTGGACAAGAAAATAGGGGAAATAACAATAGCCCCCATGTTCATAACGATACGTATAAACTAGTTCAAAATACATAGGGTCCACGTAGACGATGGAGCCGCAACAAATGTTGTACCATACCCCATCGTTGAACAATTGGGGCTTACTGAATTAATTAAACCAACCACAACTACATGTTTAAAGTCATTCAGCAGGTCACGCGTAATGGTAAAAGGCACAATAACCTTGGATTTCATAGCGGGAGACCAATTCCCTATAGCTGCCGACTTCCTAGTGGTCGATGAAATGCCAGGATTCAACCTAATATTGGTAAAACCCTGGTTGGCCCAACTGAGAGATGTCTCCTCCCCTATACACCAAGAAATTCACCTGCCTTATGAGGGCGGTGAAATCATCATACGCGGGGAAGCAGCTACTCCTATCATTTCATCACACATGGACATGGACCAGGGCTCAGAGGTCGAACTCGAAAAGCCTAGCCGAAATGATAAGAATCCACAACCACCAGTAAGCAGTAAACCTTTAGATGCGGAACAAGAGCCTCCTAAAACAGAAACACCTACGTCTGACACTGTACATGTGGATTCCCAATTAGAAACTAACACAGAAATCATGCCAACTACCGAAACATCTAAAACACTGACACAGAAACCACTCCATCAGACGTCCCTTGGACCGAGTTACCATTCAACGTGATCAGCGAAGGGGACGCTGAATACAGAATCATACCCGTTGACATATCGCCTAACATTAAAAGGAAGAAAATCAAAAAACTATTACAATAATATCAACACGCCCAGTCCAAAATGACATTAAACTATCATGTCCGCAATGACATAAAACTAGCCACGATCAGCAATGGTTGGTGGACCGAGAAATCTATCCGCATCCTTCAAAATATTTCCTGATTACACTGGGGCCCGAAATGGCCATAAACTACGCATGGGGCCCGAAATGGTCATAAACTAGTACTTGGTTTTCGTTTATCTTTTATAATTACATTTCCGCATTGCACTTAAAATAGAAAATGAACCAAAACATTTAACATTGTCGTGTCATGTTTACAATTAAATTCAAAATCAACAAAAACTTTCTTACATGCAATGTCATACAATTACAAGTGTTTACCGTTTTCGTCCATCTCAAAATTTTCAAGTTACAATTCCGGTATAAATCTGAGTCAAAAAACAACAAAAACTTAAAAATTAAAACACTAAACATCTGGGACAGGAGGGTCGTCCCCTTTAATTTCACCAGCATCAGGGGCCCTTGCTGCACTGGGGCCAGCTTCTTGGACATCATCGCCATCTTCATCCTGAAAATACCAAAAAGAAACAACCAACATAAGAATAAGCAAATGTCAAAATTTTAAACATTATTCAATAAATTAACTTCATAAGGACAAAATGCTTACCATAGGAGATCCCCCTAAGCCGAATTCCAGCCGACGAAGGATTTCCTCTTCTGAAATGCTGGCCCAATCTATCCCATCAAGGCCTAAGTCAATGTCTGCCAAAGTCTTTCTTTTGTCGACAGCCGACCAAGTAGGACGTTTCAGAGGGAACTCGCCCACCGACACTTCCCCAGAAGCAGTTGTGATCACCCTTGTAGGCGACTCCATTTCCACAGTTGTATTTTGAGCAAAAGTATCGAAGGCAGAACGCAAACCCAAACCCTCCACAAACATCTCTAGTTGGCGCTTTTCAATAGACACCTCTTTTAACGACTTCTTGTAGTAATGTTTATGATTTTTCTCATCCTGACCCCACTTACGAACCTTGGAAGCGAAGGCTTTCTAATCTTGACATTTAAGGTTCAGGAGATCAATTTGGGCTTTGCACTCTGCCATTCTCCGAGTCAACGACGCATGACGATTTAGTAGATTTCAATATCTGGTGTATGTAACCTCGAACGTTCGCCAGGAGCGATCGCCGCTTAGTCTGGCAGCGGCGAACTCGTACCGAGCCTTCAGATCGTCATGTTCCACTGAAAATTCAGAGACTTCCTTCTCTTTTGCCTAAATTTGCAGCCACAACTGCTCAACGGAACGCCTACAAGTCCATGACGACTTAGCATTATGCACAAGGCCTTCTGCAACTCCCTCGTAAACAGGCCTTGGCACCTGTTCCACTTCTAGGGAAAGTGTGGTTAAACTTTCTATGCTAATGCTTTCAGAGGGATCCCATCTCAATTTAGCACCTACCCACGTGAAAAATACAAATGTTAAGACAATATAAACAAGATGTGAAACTCCAAACCTCTAAATGATTTATACCTATATCAGGGTGGGCCTCCTAGATCCGTTCAACAACTTCCTCCGCGATCCTAGCCACAAAATCCATCTTACTTGGCATCTCTGCCCAAGTAAGTGGCTCATGGGTACGGGATGAACTAACCTCCGTGGTCCTCTCAGGGGGAGCCGTCTTCATGGGTATGTCCAACCACACCGTCCTGGTCTCACTGCCTTCATCTGAACAAGATAAAAACACGAAAGTAAAATACCATAGGATTGACAATTGATCAAGCAATTCAAAACGAAATAAAAAGGAAAACGTACCATGATCCTTGTCACCCTTTAGGGGGTCGCCTAAATCCAAATTTCCCTTAAAGAAGCTACTGAACATTTGGTTGACAACGTCCTGATCGTCCAATGGTTTGGTTTCAATGGTATTTTCCTTTAACTCCTCCATCCCTCCGCCCTGGCTCTTATCCGTGTTTTCCTCCTCGTTGTTCTTCCCCGTGTTGGTCTCCTCCTCCTTGGTGATAGTCTCTAAAGCCTGTTTCCTCACTGTTTTTAAAATCAAGCCAAAAAACATCAATGACACATAAGCGATTGAAGTAAAAGTTATAAACAAAACGAAAACGATAAAGAAATAAGCAGGCGAAGTCCTCTTGCTAGGCATCTTGAAGCGTATGCGCTTCACGCGTGGCTGGTTCACATCTGAGACTTTCTCAGTCGTGCATTCAGGCCTTTTTAGCTTTGACTTGGCTTGGCCAACGGTCTCCTTGATGACCCGTTCTGCCCGTCTAGCAGTGTAGGGTACGTCGTCTGGCTCCAATCCCAAACTATCACGTGTGTGGATTGAAGTGCCAGATGATCCCCCTGTAGTAATAGAAACGGATTCATCAATGCCTTCAGGTGCATCTTGGGATTTAGCTGTCTCAAACAAGTGATTGATCCACAGGCGGGATAGTTGACCCCGATCCCGCAGAACAAACTTATTGTCTGCACGAACTACTAGGAACTCGGCAAAACGGTGAAGGTAGCCAACGAAGAATGCAAAGGTGAAGTGGGATTGCGCCTCGACATTTGAACGCAACCGCACTATCTCCTTGTGCATGCCCGACAACAAAAATTGGGCCCAGTTATATCGCATGCCCGTTTCCAAGATAGTTCTCATGACACGAATAGCCTCAACCCCAAGACTCTTCACCTGGGAAAGGGTTTTAGGGAAAACCCGTGCCCTGAACAAGGGATATAATTCGTTCACTTCCACAACTTTTGCTTTCCCCTGCATCGGGAATCCCTTAGCACCCTTGGCCATGCCTAGCAAATCTTCCAACTCACGAATCGTCTGGAGCTCTTTATGAGCTCTGTCTAATACTACATTCAAGCCATCTGCTGGTACGCCAAATAAGTTCGAAAAGAACTCGGGCAACAGATGAAGAACTACCTTGACACCCTTAATCCAGGTGCTGTAGTATGAGACAGACTCATTAAAAGAATCCACAATTCCAATCATCTCCCCTATGGATACGTCAGGACTCGGGGTCATAAAGAGCCCCGTGAGGCCGACGTTATCCAGGCAACGAACGATGGACGGTGGAGCTTGTCTACGCAACCACTTCTAAGCCTTAGTCACCCCACCGAACTTCATCGACAAGGTATTCTCGGTTCGTCCAGTTGTCATCGGATCCCCACTAGAAGGAACAACAACTGTAAAAGCAATTTAAAATGGTCATATCAGCGTAACTCCAAACAGTTAGACAAACCCACTAACATATCTAGGAAATGTTATCACTTACCGTTAGTGGCAGATTTAGATGTGCTGCCAAAGTCACGAGGAAAGACTGGCCCGTTGTCCAACCAGTCTTCATGAAGCCACCCACGAGCTTTGCACATCGCAAACGCTCTGGAAAACTGCTTATGAAAATAGATAATCGCTCCCTTCGTTTGACCCAGTACGATTCCACGAAGGGTGGGGCCCATCATGAATGCCTCCAGGTCAGTGCGAGTAAGAGCTAGTCCTTCATCCTCAACGTATGTCCCATCTGGGTTGACCTTCGGCCTATAAACAAATATATGTCAAAACAAGAAACAAACACCAAATGGCGAAAGGGAAAACAATAAACTTAAATAGTCCCACCTGTCCACTCGGTACACTGTGTCGGGAGGATTCTGGAACAATGTGTGCGCGCGGGTAGCTATGAACAGAGTATTGTTGAGGTAGTCTAGCCCTCGCGGCAATAATGGCCACACGCGCGTTAACGGGCGTGTTGACCTGGGCCCACAGGTAGAACCATCCTCGTTAACAAGTGGCCCCTTGTCAATGTCTTCTATGAAGACCATGACACCCTCTGCAGCTCCCGACAACATTCCCTCAAGCACGCTCCGTGCAATCACTTCGCTAAAGTTTGACCAAATGGCCACCTCGAAATTGTCTAACAGGAAGGCCAGAAATTCACATGCGCCTTCCCTGAACCAAACCCCATCGTCATCCACAGTTAGATCTGGGGGAGCCTCCCCAGCCTCAATGGGGCCAACCCATGTTAAGACCCCGACAAGCTCAAAAACAAGGAGGAAGCGCTTACTGTCCCTGCAAGCAATCAAGACGCCACAATAAATTAGCCGTGCTTTAAAACAGCCCGAAAAGTGAGGTTTACATCATGAATCGGCACTTAAAATCTAAAAATTTACTAACTGTTTAAGCGTATACGCCCCATAAACCAGCATATACGCCGACGAAACTGTTTACGCTTAGCGTAATACGCTGTTTAACTTAGCGTATACGCCAACAATGAACTGTTTTACGCTCAGCGTATACGCCGAAGAAACCCTCAACGTATATGCCCAAGTTCGCTTTCAGCGTAAACAATCTACGCTGACACTGAACAAGTTTACGCTAGGAACATGAAAAACAAGCCTACACTGTAAAGACAATTGTGCACGCACAACGTATACGCTGAACAAACCCTCGGTGTATACGCCGTCACAGTAAATAGAATTTACGCTGATAGAACAAACAAATCACGCTGACAAAACTTCAGGCATAGAGAACTCATGACGTCGTGGCTTACGCTGACATAATAGTGCAGGAAAATTGCTTACGCTAATAAAACCGATTACGCCCTGACAGTTTACGCTAATTCGATTTTACGCTATGAAATTGCGCTCGGCGTATACGCTGAAAACCCCTTACACTGAAAACCCTCTACGCTCGGCGTATACGCCGAAACTGTCTATGCTGAAAAGGAGAAGCAAAAAATAATAACAGAGGTAGGGATCAGAGCCTACCTGTGGGATGTCATAGGCCATGACGGGATCCTTGGCCTGGGCAAGTCCTATAGCATGGCTTCAGTCTCCTCCGCAAAGGTCAAGTTGGGACCTTTCCTCCCCTGGCCTTCCACTTCTTTTCCCTTGCCCATCTCGGCCTCCTTTACGCTGACTGCACAAGTTTACGTTGAAGAAAGGAACTGTCTACGCTGGCACCTGAAATCCTACACTCCGCGTCTACGCTGGGGTTTAGTGTTGGGCGTCTACGCTAAGGGTTACTCTTCGGCATCTACGCTCACGAGTAAGTTTACGCTTACGCCAGGGCGCGATAGTTTACGCTTACGCTTTAACAGTTTACGCTCTATTGCTTACGCTCATGATTCAAAGCAAGAAACAAATGAAACCCCCCCCCCTTCTTATATAGCGCTCCGCTGACGCTGACGCCGCCATTTACGCCGCTGTTGCTCCTTTTTACCATTTTGTGCCTTTTTACTTATTTTTCGCTAAAAATAATGTAAAAATTATTAAAAATAGAGATTATTACGTCCTGGTTCCCCCATGGACCCCATTTCACATGTTTACGCTGAACATTCTAGTGTAAACCCAATCAAGGTCCGGTACGGCCTTAAACTCCCATTAAGGCCCGGTACGGCCTTAAACTACCATTTCCCAACCCAGTGATGACCCAGTATGGCCTTAAACTGCCACTTGAGGCCCAGTACGGCCTTAAACTGTCACTTGCGTCCCGGTAAGGCCTTAAACTGCCATACGTCTTGGTGTGATGATACTCCACCATTATGCATGTACACATAGTTTAAAATTACCAAAAGGCATAGAATGTTCCCCCTTTCTCTTATTCAACTCTCTGTTTATTTGCAGGATCAAGCTCAATGGACTGCCAGCATTTAACCACACCGTTAATCATTGATGAACCATATGGCAAAATTATAAGAGACATTAACATAAATCTCATCAACTTGAGTTCATCAATAGACGATGTAGTCGTAGCCTCAACACAACAAACAATAGACGATTACGAAGGCATGACAAAATTCTTGGACATAGAAGCCAAGATTATCAACGAAGACCCATTGGCCGAAACCCCCATTACCATGCCTGATGGGGAAATCAAAGTATTAAAATTAAGCATGCTATTACAACCGCACTTGGCCAAAGACATCGAGAATGTTCTTAGAGAAAATATGAAAGCATTCGCTTGGTCCTATACAGACATGCCTGGGTTAGATCCTAGAATTGTCTAGCACAACATTATTCTTGACCCGAAATTAAGACCAGTAAAACAAAAGGCATGAAAAGTTAGACCCGAGGTGGCATTGGCAGTTCGCAATGAGATCACCAAGCTTTATCAAGTCGGTTTTATTCGGACTGTTGATTACGCCGAGTGGGTGTCCAACATGGTCATTGTCCCAAAGAAAAATGGAAGCATTCGCTTATGCATTAACTTTCGAGATCTAAATGTTGCAACCATAAAAGATGATTTTCCTCTACCCAGCATCGATCAACTTGTTGACTCAACTGCTGGGCACGCCTTATTGTCTTTTATGGATGGCTTCTCGGGATACAATCAAATATGTATCAACCCGGAACATCAACTTAGGACAACCTTTATGACGCCATGGGGAACCTTTTGCTATACAATGATGTCCTTTGGTCTCAAGAACGTTGGAGCCATGTATCAAAGAGCGATGACATTTATCTTTAGTGATTACATGCTATGATCGCTCAAAGATTACGTGGATGACATTGTGGTTAAGTCAAAAACGTCAGAACAACATGTACAAGACCTCGACTTAGTCTTAAAGCATTGTTTAAAGTATGAACTAAGACTTAACCCGAAAAAATGCGTCTTTGGTGTCAAAACAGGCAAAATGCTCGGATTCATAGCCTCAGAAGTAGGGATACGAGTGGACCCCGATAAGGTTAAGGCCATAACAAACCTGAAACCACCAGGCAACCTTACCGAACTTCGAGGTCTACAAGGTAGATTGCAGTTTATCAAGTGCTTCATAGAAAAACTTATGAACAAACGGAAACCTATGAACCACCTGTTACGCAAAAATGTCCATTTTGAATGGACTCCGCAGTGCCAAGAAGCATTTGAGAACATCAAAACAGCACTTGCCCGACTGCCTACGGTTTACCCGCCCAAAAATGATAAACCGTTTTACATCTACCTTGCCACTTCGGAATCGTCAATCGCGTCTATGCTTTTCCAGAAACAAGATGACGGAACCGAAGTCCTTGTATATTACTTGAGCCATGCATTAGTTACCCACGAGAAAAGGTATAACAATGTGGAGAAGTCATGTTTAGCTTTGGTCTTTTCTTTAAGAAAATGGCGACACTACTTCTTCCTTAACCAAGTTTACATAATCTGCAAGGACAATGTACTAAGAGCCATAATAGGGAACATTTACGAAACAAGTCGAATAGCCCGGTGGAAAGCCATGATAGCCGAGTTTGACCTGCACTACGTAGCACAATCATCAGTCAAGGGTCAAGCCATAGCAAACCAAATGGCCACATCACCAACACGTGATCAAGCGACTATAGAGCCAGAATTCCTGGATGAGAATATAAGCACCATAGACACAGTGTCCAACAACTACGATGCCATCCTAAACTTTGACAGAGCATCCACCTCTCAAGGAGGAAGCGCAGCCGCTGTCATCACCTATCCCTCGGGGGAGATCCAACCCTTTGCCTATCATTTCGACTTTCATTGTACGAACAACATAGCGAAGTATGAAGGTCTTCTTAGAGGCCTCGCGGCAGCAACTGGCTTCAGACATCACACGGCTTGTAGTCAGAGGAGACTCACAACTAGTCCTAAACCAAGTCATAGACGTCTATACATGTAAGGCCCAACACTTATAACCATACTGTGACTGGGCAAAACACCTAATGAGGTGATTCGAAAACATCGATATGCAACACGTTTCTAGAAATGATAACACCATCACAGACGCGTTAGCCACATTAGCATTAAACATATCGCCAGACATGTTCCACACATTACCAAGCTCCATAATCAATTGTGCCAAACCGATAACCGATACTCCCGACATGTTGCCAATTGCATCTGTTAGTACAACACACGCGGTAGAATGGTATGACGACATAAAAGAATACCTTCTACGCGGCAAAACACCACAACATCTAACAAATTCGCAAAAGGACGTCGTGCAAAAACGTTCTAAGTAGTATACCCTGGTAGGGGACACACTGTGTCGTTGATCCTACGAAGGCATATTGCCAACGTGCATTAGTAGTACCGATGCCCGAACTATTGTTGATCAGGAACATGAGGAACTATGCGGAGGACACATAGCGCCAAAAACCATGGTAATGAAAATCAGACGCTTAGGTTATTATTGGCCACACATGGAATATGACTGTCTCTCCAAGGTCAAAACATGCAATACTTGTCAAAAACATAGCAATCTGATACATGTCCCACCAAATGAATTGCATACAGCGCAAATTACATGGTCCTTTCAAAAGTGGGGATTGGACCTTATCGGCCCAATAACACCCTCATCTTCTGCAGGGCATAGTTTCATCATAACCGCAACCGAGTATTTTACGAAGTGGGTAGAAGCTGCTCCACTTCAAAAAACTACATCTAAACATGTGTGCAATTTCATCCTCGAAAACATTGTCACCCATTTCGGCATTCCCATGACAATCATCACTGATAACGGGCCACAATTTAGCAGTGCTGAGACTAAAACCTTTTGTGAAAGCCTAGGGATCAAACACTCGTTTTCATCCCCTTACTATCCTCAAAGCAATGGACAAGCGGAAGCAACAAACAAGACGATTATTACAATACTTAAGAAAATGCTTACCCAAAGCAAGAGGAAGTGGCACAAACAATTGGTGTACGCACTATGGGCATACTGTACTACACATCGAACTTCAACAGGTAAAACACCATATAGTCTTGTTTACGGTTCAGAAGCTGTTTTACCTTTGGAATTACAGGTACCATCTTTAAGGATCACACTCTCTGGACTCCTCGACGACGGGCAGAACAATGATCTACGCATCATTGACCTCGACTCGGTGGAGGAAGAA
>MNCI01034405.1:229289-313279 GCA_015680685.1 Gnetum montanum | reverse complement strand
GCTTACCAATCCGACCAATCACTTGTACCTAAAACCGTTTTACATTTGAGTACAAGCTCAGGTATGTGTAAGTCCTGGAATCACGACTATAAAATGATACCACAGCTCGTCCTGGAATCACGACTATAAACGGATACCACAGCTCGTCCTGGAATCATGACGGTAAACTGATACCACAACTATCCTAGCATCATGACAATAAACTGATACCCCACAGTGTCCGCAATGACGATAAACTAGCACCCGTCCGGCATGACAGGAAACTGCCACCGTCACAACCATCAGAGTCCGCTAAGACTATAAACTAGCTTGCCTCTGCATGGTCCGCTACGACTAGAAACTGGCAATGTAACGTCTGCCACGACGCTAAACAGGCAATGTCCAACGGGTTACGACATAAAACTAACCCATGATAGTCCCCTAAGACTATAAACTGGCACATTCATCTCCGGCTCTTCACTTCACAGCCACACTCATTCATCAGAATCACTGCATCGCTCACCGGCACACAATCTCATCAACGTCCCCAACATTCATACATAGTGCTCAGAATCTCCTCCAGTATTTTTGTTCCATCTGCAGCCGTTCAAATCTGAGCTCGCTTATTCACCCATGGTTTTCTTGTCTTCTTGGAGTTGTGTTTGCAGGATGACACCCCGAGGTTTTCGCACAAGAATGCATCTCATCGCAAGCAGCAAGATGGGACAATGTTCACAGCACACATGGCAGGACTAAATCAAACCGTTCACTAGTACATTCCCATTCCCGGTATATTCACTATCTGTTTACCAACCTCTGATACACCAAATACATTCAAAACTTTGAGCACACTGTTGCACACTGCAACACGTTACAGTAGTTGCAACACACAGCCTGGCACCTGAACATGAGTACAAGATCAACGCAAACCTCCAAAAAAAAAAGAGACCCTTGGCACTTCCCATATAAGCCCTAGGTGGAAAGGCAGTTGTCTCAAAACCAAGTACTCATGTCCAAAACGGTCAAGAAGTATCCAGTTGCATAGCTTTGGCTATCCGCCAATAGGCCCCCCCCCCCCCCCAAACATTAAACATGGGCCCTGTTCCTCCAAAGAATGTAACACATCCTCCTGTGGCTTTGGTCTTGCCAACAAGTTCTCTTGAACGCTAACCAAGAGCCTTGTTCCGCCAAAGGACGCACATCGCATGTCTGAATTCCGAGTCTGCTAAAAAATGGCTATTGATGAGGACCAACATGCCGCACACCCGAGCATCCCATTTCCCCAGCATAATTCCTTGGGCAGTCACCAATCCCCCTTTCCTCCTACCAACTACAAATTTCACTTTTCGATCCCATGTACTACTGAACACAGTGCGATGACGTCTAGTCAAGTGGCAAAGGACAAAGTCTATATCAAGTTGCTTGTGGTGTTTTGCACTTCTTTGTCGACACTTCTCGGGTCAATTCCTCCAAGCATCAACAAAGGGGGGCCAATGAAACACCACAAAAATCTCGAGCTTGGTACTTGTCCAACAAGAAGCAGGTCCCTACGACCCATAGACGACCTCGGCTACATTTGATGTCACACATGGCAACTTTGGGGATCGAAATACTTAGTTCTCACTATGTATACTGTGCCAGTGTATACGCCCAAGTTCACACCCGCAGCGTATACGCCTGGCATTCTCTAGCGTACACGCCCAGCGTACACGCCTCACATGTACGCTCGGCAGGTACAACAGATGTATACGCCCGACGACAAATCTCCAAAGACAGTATGAAGTTAGCACTGAAGAGCAAGAATTGAAGCAAGTCGGCTACCATCAATGTATACGCCCGGCATATACGCCCAGCGTCCATAGCATCTCCACCCAAGTTCACACACGCCCAACACATCCAGCGTATACGCCCAGCGTGTACGCTGGCCTGATGTAGCGTACACACCCAGCATATATGCCCAGCAGATGTAATATGTTGTATATTTGTAAATTGTATGCACCCGGTCAATGCGCCACGTGTCTCCTAACCCGAGTCTAGCGTAACAACCAGTATAAAAGCCCCAATTTTCCACTTCATCTTGGTCGGTTGGCAAAAATTTGAGAGCATACCAGAGAACATTGACACTGCGCACCAGAGCTAAAAACCCTCTTACGTTGGAAAGCCCTGTATGTCGTGCACACAGTCTCTACGCTCCGCCTACCGTGCGAACCAGCCAAGTCATCCCTGCATCCACCGGGGCTTTTCGTCCGCCTTGTGTTCCATCACAACTACGTTAGACCGGTGCACTGTACTTTCACTCTGTAATACCATTGTTTACAGTTTACGCTAATTTCTTACATGTGTTTCTGTTTACGCTCATTTACATTTACGCCCTGTCCGCATCTGTTACGCTGTTTACGCTCTCGTTTACGCCCGTTACGTCGTTTACGCATAACCTAGCGCGTAGCACTTCGGTATACATTCGGGAAAATCCTTGTCTGATCCACGTGCGGACCAGGTACTCTACCTTCATGCATTCTAGTTAGCCCTTAGGCGAAGGTAGGGTCTTTTGTGCATGCCCTGCAATCCCACGGTCTCTGTTTCCTTCCAACTAGAGACCGACGATTTCAAGCGATACAAACGCCTCTACCATCATGCTGCCCAAGCAGTCCTCCATCCTGTCACACTCCAACATCCAGATGGTCATGCTCACTCATGTCATAACCGACTGGATCAAAGCAGGTTCTCTTCCCCAGAAATTGACAAATTTGGGAAGCCCCCTCATCTATCTTCAGGTGGCAAGGAACGATCCATGCAAAGCTCTTCTGGACTCAGGGTCAGGGGTCAATTTGATCTCTCATGATATGTACAAGAACTGGAACTTGCCCCTGCTAAAGAAGAGCAACATTTGGCTCAAGTTAGCAAACCAGTCCATCACCATTACCTTGGGTTTGGTGGAGGACATTGTGACCACCGTTTGTGGGTGGTCCTATCCTACTGATTTCCTAGTCATCCATGTAGAGAACTACAAGGGGAACTTCCCAATCATCATGGGAAGAGCTTGGCTAAGCATGGTGGATGCATGACTAGGACTCTGAGAACTATCCCTGGAAATTTCAAAGGAAAATCCTTTCGGGAAGATCGAGAAGAAAAGAGTTCCATGCATCGAGTACAATGACTCAGGGTGCAACTGTGTGTAGCACTTATGGTCCACTAAGTAGATATCCATTTAAGCATGCAATCGGTGTATCAAGGAATCACCTATTCAACAGTGCCTGTATGCAGCAACCACTAACCAAGAGGACACCCAGTGGCTGACAGCTGATCCTAGTAGCAGCACATTATGCATGGAACTATCTGAGGGGCTAGTGCAAGCCTATGTTGAAAGCACGGACGAGATGGAAGTGGTTCATCAACAAATCTCCACTGTTGATGACCAAGATGACTGGGGAATGCTACAAATCCCTGAGAGCTTCAAACAAGAGCCCCTGGAGCTAAAGTCGTTACTGGCTCACTTGCAATATGCATTCTTGCAAAATGGCAAGTCAATAATTATCAATGCTGCCCTCGCTCTTGAACAGAAAAAAAATTGCTGGAGATGGTAAACAAATGGGTTGCTATATTCACATGGTCATATCCTGAGTTGATCTGAGTTGATCCCAGGGTCTACTAGCATCAGATCTACCTTGACCCTTCCATGAAGCCACGACGACAGCCATAAAGAAGGTTGAATCCCAAATTGAAGTAGATCGTAAAAGATGAAATCAAAAAATTGCTCAAGGTGGGATTCATCTATTCTGTCGCCAATAGTGAATGGGTTAGCCCACTCGTTATTGTGCCCAAGAAAGATGGCAAGTGGAGGGTCTATATTGATTTTCGATTGCTCAATATGGCGACCTTCAAGGACCACTTCTCGCTCCCATTTGTGGACCAGGTGTTGGACACCATCGCAGGACACTGGTACTACAGTTTTTTGGATGGTTATAGTGGTTATAACCAAATCCAAATAGCACCAGAGGACCAGGCCAAAACAACGTTCACAAGTCCATGGGGGACTTTCGCATACAAGAAGATGCCCTTTGGCCTATGCAATGTGCCTGCTACGTTCCAACGCCTTGTCCTAAGCATCTTTCAGCAACAAATCAGCAACAGTGTAGAAGTATTCATGGATGACTTCTCCACCTATGGGGCCATGTTCAAGCAAGCCTTGAACCGTCTGGAGTAGGTTCTAAAGAGGTGTGTAGACACCAATCTACGGTTCAATTGGCAAAAGAGCCATTTGATAGTCCAAGAGGGCATTGTGTTGGGGCATCGCATCTCATAAACAGGGATCAGCGTAGACCCTGAAAAGATCATGGCCATCCAAGGAATCACCCGCCAACCAAGTACCGTCAAAGATGTTCGATCATTCCTTGGACACACTGGTTACTACTAGCATTTCATTATGCACTTCTCAAAGATTGCCAGGTCATTGGTAGAACTTACAAAGAAGGACGCTCTGTTCGTTTGGACCAAGGAATGTATAGAAGCTCCAGTTCTATGGGAACTTGATTGGTCTAGACCTTTTCACATTATGATGGATGCCCCCAACTACATCTTGGGAGTTATGCTTACACAGTGTGATGATTAGAAACATCCATATTATATTCACTGTGCAAGCCATAGCATTGTGGGTGCTCAACTGAACTATACCATCATCAAGAAGGAGTTGATGGCGATGGTGTTCGCCTTGGACAAATTCCAGTACTATGTGCTCAGATACGAGGTGTTTGTGCACATGGACCATAGTGCTATCCGGTTCCTGATGAACAAACCAACGATGAGCCCCTGCATAATCCGGTGGCTGGAGATTCTTCAAGAGTTTGATCTTACCATGGTAGATCGCAAGGGGACTAAGAATGTGGTTGCATACCACTTGTCTCGATTGCGATGGGATGACACAGAAGAGGAGGAGCCCTTATCTGACCAATTTCTAGATGAACTCCTCTTCACAGGCGTTGTTGATCCTCAAGCACCTAAGGAATCCCCTTGGTTCAAGTGCATCCTCACCTACCTCACAACCCAGGAGCTGCAAAAGGAGTGGAACCATTGGCAGAAATAGTAGTTTCTCCATAAGGCCAAGCGTTTTATGGAAATCAACAGCCACCTTTACAAGGTGTGCGTAGATGGCTTGGTTCAATGGTATGTCCCTGATGAAGATACACTACGCATCCTCCAAGATGCTCATGAGGGTCCTTATGGAGGCCACTATGTTGGATGCTGAATGACCATTAAAATCTTACTTGTAGGGTATTACTGGCCTACACTTTTCAGGGACGCACAATGGTTCGCTCGCTCCTATGAACGATGCTAAAGAGATGGTGGGATGACAGCATGGTTGGAGGGACCTCAACAGTGGATCCAGCCATTGGAGCCCTTCGAAATCTAGGGTATTGACTTCATGGGGCCTATCACCCCCTTGTCAAACGAAAAAGCATACATCATCGTAGCTGTGGACTACTGTACAAAGTGGGCAGAAGTGGCAGTCATCACTGACTGTTCTTCCAACACCGCCGCATGATTTTTCTAGCAACAAATCGTTACTAGGTTTGGAGTGCCATGTGCACTAATTTCTAATAATGGAACTCACTTAACAGGTGTCACTTTTCGAAAACTCATGCAATGCTTAGGGGTCACACATAAATTTACAACACCCTATCACCCCCAAGCCAACGGGCAAGCTGAAGTCACCAATAGGGAGATCACTAAGATCCTTACCTAAACCATTAGCAAATACAAGAGGGATTGGAGTACCAAGCTCAACGATGCCCTATGGGCCTATCACTCCACTTGGAAACTTCCTGTAGGGTACTCTCCCTATGAGTTATTGTACAGAAAGTTACCAACACTTCCAATCCAAGCAGAACTCCAGACACTATCCACAGCCAGTGACCTTGGCCTTGACCTACCGCTAGCACAACGTGAACGACTAATCAATTTAAGTGTGCTACATGAGAATCGATTAGTGGCCCTATTTTCAAATGAAACCCACAAGGTCTATAACAAGAACCAACATAATCTTAGGATTCGGAAGGTTACATTTAGATGTGGAGAAAAGGTATTGTATTGGAACCCCTCACATGTATCCCAACTGATAAAGGTTTAGACATTATGGGAGGAACCTTATATTGTCTCCAAAACCTTCTCATCTAGGGCCTTGCTCACCCACAAACCTGGGGACCCCACTAGAACACAGTTAGTCAACCTCCAACAACTCAAACCTTTCTGTGAACTCCACACAACTAGTGCCACCGCCTTGTCATCAACCGCTCATCCATGTTCCATTTTTTATGTCTCCTCCTTTCCACCTAGTTGTGGGGGAGACCGTTATCCATGCTAATCCACTTCCCTACACCCCTCACTGTTTTGTCATTTTTTATTTCACTTTTTTGTTTTTACACTTCTTTATTTTACACTTTTTTGTTTTACACTTTTTTTTCTTTCACCATCGTTCCTATGTTTTCCCATTCTTTGAACATCTTTTCCTTTTCTTTAATTATTTTTCATTTTCTTTCATTATTTTTCATTTTTGCACCTATCCATTTTTTCGCGTAATTGCTAAGACGTCGTCATATTGTCTTCAAACGTTCAGCACGATCGATTTTTTTTATGATGGGTACTGTAATAGTCTTCCACGTTATCTGGCTCCTACCATTGCATGGTTGTCCTTGGATTTTACATTTTTTTCACTTCATAAACTCAGTAGTGAGTCCACATCATTCATCCATTTCCCATTCCATGGTTTTCCTTCTATTGCGAACATGCAACCCCTTCATTTAAAAACATTTTAATTAATGTGTGACTTGTGTAGTTCCCAGACTAAGGGATGACCCAATGGTTTGAATCGAGTGTGACTTCAAGGGGAATGCTTTATTCATTATTTTTTTTGTCCCTTGGGTTGCTAGTGTGCCCTAACGGATTTCCTCCCACTCCAAGTCTCTCTCCACGGAAGCTTCTGGGCAGTCCGACCTTGCATGGTGTGGTCCTCACTGAAAAATTCAAAAATTCAAAAAAAAAACAAAAACAAAAAAAATAAACAAATAAAATGAGAATTCAAAGCACACCCCTTGGTTGGATGCATGTAAAGACGCATGGGTCTTCGCATGGTGTGGTTCCCCCGCACAAGAGAAAAGAAAAACAAAATGAATCACGGTGGGAATTCAAAGCACACCCCTTAGACCGCCTCTCACGGGCCATACGCATTAGTTATGGGACTTCCTTGGTCCCCTCTAACTTCATCCCATTTCACTTCCTTCTTCTCATGTTTACTGGAGTGGTGGTTCTCTGTGGGGTCATTCTTGCTTCCTTGGGGAATGTTCGGGACTTCGTTTATTGCTGCGATGTCACTAACTATAGATGGTTTTGGGTCTGACCTCCGGAAAGGTTCTACCAAGTCACTTAACCACAATCACACATGGGGTTTCATGTGGCCAACACTCAAAATTTCCATTCTCTCCTCTCCCTCTGTTCCCACTTCTCTCCGTACTCACCTCATTGCCCTTTTTATGTTTTATGTGTTTGTCGTGTTTTCTGTAGGCTTCTTATGCCTTGGCGGGTTCACTTGGTTTGGAGTCTTAACTGGCCAACACCAATTCTTGGCACCCAAGCCCACGAACCTTGGTGTTGAGGGTATGCAGGGGCTACGAAGGCTATTGCTTGCTATGGGAAGGATCCACCTGCATATTCCTGGTTCCGCCTATTTGCCTCCCATCCTTTGGATTTCTTGGTTGACTGGTTTCAGTGTCCCATCATTCGATTTCTTCCTCGCGGAGTTCTTTTTGAATCCCATTCTCCGATTTTGTCTCTTTTTCACGTTCCATTCCCTTACTCATGTTCTTAGCCATGACCGGGCCTTTCACGCGCTTCAACCGCCCCAATTTGATTTTTCAAATTCATCATTTCGAGTGTTTTATGGGTTGGTCAATGTTGGTCCATGGGTGAACAATGTTGGGTATACGAGGCCCTGTATCCGCAGTGCCTGCGTATACACGGTCGTGTATACATGGCCCCTATCGACGCAGCGCCCAACCCCTATATATACACCCGCTGCGCTTTGTATTTTCATCATTTGGAGTCCAAATTGAGGGTAGTTTTTACCATTTTTTCTGCCTAACCCTTCCCAATGCACCTACATTCGATCGTGTGTCCACATCAACCTGTCCTTGCCCTTTTATGCACCCAGAGGTATGCTTTTAGTCATGGGGGTGGTGCCTTTGTGTAATTAATTAATTAATTAATTAGTTTGTTAATTACGAAAACTTTGGCCCTAACCCCTAAATTAATGCTCTGAGAGACTTAACAGTGTGCCTGTGCCAATAACATAACTTGGTCAAACTGAGAAAGTATATATGGACCATCTTAAGCTACTTATGAACAATCTAACGGGCAGTTATTATTGATTACAGATGGCACATAAACCAAGGCACCCAAGGGATGAAGGACCATCACAACCAAGGGACAAGCACCCATGCATGAGAAGGGGATGAGGTGTGCAACTGCCAGAGCATGAGGAGGGCTCTCATGCAATTGGGCCCTTCCGCGAAAGGCCTGATGTGGAATCTGTTCATCAGATTCCTGAAGAGGAGATTCCCGACGAGCAGCCACTCAGGGATGAGACTCCTGGGATAGCACCGTGGCTTAAGGTCACCCTGACCCAAGCCTTTCTTGATGCTATCATGCTGCGTGAGATGCAGCGAATGGTCCTCCAAGAGCTAAATTTTGGACCATTCCTCAAGAATGCACCAGAAGAAGTGAGGCTCCAACTGCAGAACTCTCCGATGTGGCCAATCATCACAACCAGTGGTGAGTGGTACTTAGGAGAAACTTATCTCTTCTGGTCGAATCGGCAACTAGGGTCTAGAGTAAGAATCAACGAAATTTATGTCTCTTACTCTTTGGAAGCAATAGTGTAAGCTCTGGGGTTGCCTAAAGTTGGGGCAGATGTGGTAGAAATTCCAAAGCATGTCAATCCAGAGGTAAATGTGTAATGGACCAAATGGTGCTACAGGGTAGAGCGCAAGAAATTCGGCTCCTTGACCACGGTGGAGAGAGTGTACTCAAAGATCGCGTCTTACCATTTGAATCCAATGGTAAGACCCAGCAAAATCACTACCTTCTCTGCTCATGCATGTGCTGCCTTGAGTGGGAAATTTCCCATGAGTCTTCCATAGCTACTATTTTTGGAGATTGAAAAGAGGTTCACTGAGAACGAACATGGAAGACGAGCTCTCCCCTTTCCCTGCCTAATCTGAAAGTTGTGCAAACAGGCAGGGATAGCACAATATTCTAATGATATAATCTGATGCGTCCCAATTGCCTCGTGACAAGAGATGATGAAAGATAAAATGCCTACCACCACACAGACAGAGGAGGAGTAGCAACCACCTCCACCACCTGCACAAACAACACAGCCGGGCTCGCAAACCATGGGAGAATACATCCGTGAGATCCAGGAAATGCTCTTGAGCCAGCAAGAGCAATTCGGTAGGACTGGTGGAGGAGAAGACCCTTTGGTCTATCACCCTGCCATGAGCCATGTAAAGCAAGTGGCTCAATCAGTCAGCTTGCTTGAAAGGGTAGGGCCGATATTCTCCACCGCACAAGCACAAATTCTAACCGAAACAAATCCAAGCATCTAAGATGTATCAACTGTAACCCAACAATTATTCCCTGAAATCTCAGAGAATGCTACTACCTTCTCGGTATGCTTGGAAGATGGCGAAGAGGCGATGGTCCTAGTGATGCAGCACCAAGGACAGGAAGTTACGGCCGAAGTGGTTGCTAATACAATTGCTACGCCTCTCGATGCACCGGCAGCACCTATACTAAACATTCATGGACTACAAGATGTACAAGTGTTTTCCAGAACTTCGCATAGCAAGATTGATGCATCCCAACATGAAGAATTTTTTGACTAACTAGTGGGAACTAGGCAACTACTTTCGGATGTCTTTGACCTTCCAGACAACATTACTGTGACCTAGTCAGAGCTACTCTTGGCAAGGGGCAAGAGCCTTATTTTGGAAGGGCAACTAGAAGCTGCTCAAGCTACTTGTCAGCACTTGGCAACTGAGGTATCCCAATTAAGGGCCTAGCTTGCCAATCCTACCATCCTCAACCATGAAATCACCAAAGATGAAGCTTTTCAACAACTTCAACTTAAACTTTAGGTTGTTGAGGATGTGTGGGAGACGGTAATCTTTGACAAGTCCTTGGAAGATGCTCAAGCATATTCTTTAGAAAAGGACTTGGCAGAGGTTCACCAGGAGAACGTGAAGCTAACCACGGAAGTTCATCTCTTGTGCAATGTTGGTGCAGAGAACAAACGCATGAAATATTTTATCCACCAACAGTAGGAGGAGCTAACCAGGGTGAACGCTGACATAAGAAGGTTGGCAGCTAAAAATCGAAATCTGTCAATGGAGGAGGATCGGGCATTGCGACAAAAGTCTGCAATCAAGATTGCCACTTGGAAAAACAAGGCCCTGAAATTTGAAAAAGTCAAAAATCATTATAGGAACCAAGTGGGATTACAGAAGGAGGTAAATGAGAAGCACATTCAAGTCGCCAAAGCCAAGATGAACCAAGCGCTCCAGCAGCTCCGAGAGAGAGGCGATGTATGGCATTCTATCTTTGATGGGTTGAACACCTATAATAAAGCAAAATTCACCTAAATGAGCTGCAGATTGAGGAGATGACAGAATACATGGAGTTAGTCAACCTTCAATAAGCAAACCTGGATATGCTCACAACCAGGAGACCGCAGTTAGAGTTAGAAAAACAAGTGGCCACCTCATATTCCCTATACGAGGATGAGTTCCAAGTGCACAAGGCAAAAAAACAAAAGCTAGCAATAGTAAACACAGAAATCGAGGTCCTCTGCCCAAGCTTTGAAGGAAAACATACAGTCACGGAGGACCTGGCCCGAAGAATGAATGACTACCAGCAGTTGCAGGCATTAATCCAAGCATTCCACATCTAACGTAAGCAGTTCATAGCCTAGTTTGTCAACTTAAAAGAACTCCTTCTAGCGCTGCCTTGCCCTTGGGAAGTTCTAGTTCCAACACACATTGGAGAAGCTGCCTAGACCGTGAACGACCCCAAAAGAAAAAAATAAAAAATGAGGGCTCTCTTGGAGGCTTTCCAGCTGCCTCCAAAAGTTACAGCTGCCGTAGGGCTACCGACATCCATGCCACCACCAACGCATGGGCCAGAGGCTGGAGAAGGTTCGTCAGAACCACCGCCCCCAGGGACGATGTGATCTTCTCTAGCAATTTTGTGCATCATCCTACACAGCAAAGGCTCCAGGACTAGTAAGGTGTTTAATTTACCTCTAAACACTGCCATTTTTGTAATTTGTCCCAATCTGTAACTCGGGCACTTGGTCAATTCATGTTGTGTCATGTGTGTGTCATGTATGTGTTTACGTTATGTGTGTTGTAAATAAAGATCTATACCTTCCAAATTGTAAAGTAACTTGAGGATGAGTTTTTACTCAATCGTGGGGGTATGATGAAGTGTCATTTAGTCAATGCATCAACTGGGCTACGTATACCTGGCCATGTCGACGCGGGCCCATTGACGTAGTCTCCTTGCATCAACGTGGCCCCGTTTATGCAGCCACCTATCCCGGCCTATAAATAAGAAGGCCTTCTGCCTCATTTAGGCATCTTTTGAGTAGTTGTAGCGAAGCTCTTGCAGTTTGTTCCTACAGGAGATAGAATATTTTCCAAGTGCCCATAGCAGGTGTAATAAAAGTGATCGGCTCTTTATTTGAGCGTTGATGTATCTGAGCCCATTGGCATGATGGCAATCAAAGCGAACTATTCAGGCATTCCTTGCAGCATTTGGACTTAGTTATTTTATGCATTCAATAGTTTAATATGTTTATGCTTTATTTGTTACTTATTAATTACTTAAGTTTTTGTTATTATAATTTCCATCACTATTGTTCATTTGTAGTTCGTTAGGGCCATAAGTACGACCATCTCGAACATAATCCAAACACTTGGTAAGCCCAGTGACGCTTAACATTTGGTAACCCAGAAGTGTTAGGGGATGCTCAAAACGTGCTCGGAAGATGGGACCAGATACTTATGCTAGGAATAGTTAGAATATAAGCTAGGATAATTATAGATTAGATAATAGTTTATTCCTTACTTTCCATACCTCAATTAGCCACCAAAAAGATAATTAAAAAGATATAAAAATCATTGGCCTTAGTCTCACTTAACCATCGTAAACAGAACCTCACAAGTGAGATTAGGATGACAACGACCGTTCTAACCCAAGGTTTCACTGGTTAGAAGTCTAGTGTATGTTAAGTGCTTACAGTCTGCGGATTTCGATCGAGTCACACGTGAACGCTCATGATTTGTATGGTTGGGCGTAGGGGTACCTAGCCACTCATCACCCACACTTTGAAAATTTTTCAAATTTGAGCCAAAATGAGAGAGAAGTTTTTGAATTTTTCAAAGCCCAAAACCTTCCAATAATCATATCTTCCCAACTATTTGTTTGATTCACTTTTTTTTTAGTCCTGCAGCTACTAGAGGTAAGCTCTTTATCATAGAGGCCACAAACCTTAGGTTTTTTTTACAGAAAGTTTTTTAAAATTTGTCTAACTTACATAAAGGTTTAACTAAGAAACCAATATTAAGACATTAGTTTTTGAAAGTTGAACCCTTTCAACAAGCTCCAGTCACACTAAAAATGAAATAGCATTAAAATAATAATAAAATAATCAATCTGCCATGGTCGAAACTTTGCCTAAGTGTAACTACCCAATGAGATAAGGTACTTAAAGGTTATAAGTTACACATTATATGCTAATCTTTAGTTATGTTGTGACCACAAATGGAACCTAAAGGAAATCATGTGCAGGAAGGAGGATCATCCCAACCAAGGGACAAATAGGCATGAACTAGAAGGGGCCAAGAACAACCCCATGAGTAACTAGAGACCCATGCAATGGGACCTCTTTGGGAGGAGCCCAAAGTGAAATCTATCTAGAAGATTCTTGAAGAAGTGGTCACAATAGAACAATCTCACCAAGATGAGGCACATGAACCCATACAAAACCTTAAGGTTACCTTAACAAAGGCTTGCCTCAAGAAGATCATGAACAAGGAGGTCCAAAAATCTATGCTCCAAGAGTTAAACTTTGGACCTTTCTTGGAGTTCACACCACTAGAAGTCAAAGAAAAATTCTAGAACTCTCCCTTGTGGTCCACAATCACTTAAAATGGGGAGTGGTACATGGGAGAAACATACTTGTTTTTGAATAATTAGTAGGTCATTTCAATAGTCAAGATCAAGGACATTTTAGTGTCCTACTTAGTGAAAGCCATTGTAAAGAGCCTTGGGTTATTAGAAACTAGGGAAAATCTTATAGAGATCCTAATGTAGGTAGATCTTGGCATCAAAAAGGAATGGACATAGTGATGTTATGAAGTGGACTACAAGGAGTTCAATGCACTAACCATGGCAAAACATGCATATTTCAAGATTGCAGTCTTTCACCTTAAACCAACAATGAGGCCAAGAAAGATCACAACCTTCTAAGTGGTAAATTCCCTTTCAACCTTCCATAGATAATCTATCATAAGATATAGTAGTTTAAGAAAAATGAATGTGAAAGGAAGACATTCCATTTTATGTGCCTCATCAAAAACTTATGCAAAATGGGAGGCATAACCCACTACATGAATGACATTGTCTGTTGAACTCTAACTACATCTTGGGCAAAAATGATGAAGGACAAGGTGCATGCCAAAGTCATCCAAAAATAGAAGCAACAACAACAACCTCCACCACCCACTCATGAAACAACATCAGAGGCTCAAGCTACCATTGAGCACATGTGCAAACTTCAAGCAGCTCTTATGGCAACAAGCTAGAATGAGTGGTGATGATCCATCTATGTATCACCTAATAATGAGCCAACTCAACAAAGTAGCCTAAATAATAAGATAGATGGAAGGAGGTGGGTCAATTTTCTCAACCCAAAGAATGTACCTATCCACAAGATCAAATCCTAGCATCCAAGAGGTAATAGTATTTCTCCCTCAATAGCAGCAATTCCCAAAATTTTTTGAAAATGCTACTACCTTTTTGGTGCATCTAGATGAGGGCAAGGAGACAACTGTCTTGGTAATATAGCACCATGGGTAGGAGATAGTAGAAAAGGTAATTATTGATAGAATTACCAAAGCATTGAATGCACTTGCAACATCTATACTAGATGTTTCTATACTTAGAGATGTGCAAACATTCGTAGGAACCCTTAGTGATAGATTGAGTACCACCTAGCATGAGGAGTTATTGGACCGACTAGTGGGAACTAGGTAATTGATTTTAGATGTCTTTGACCTTCTGGATAAAATCACTACAACCCAATCAAAGCTGCTTAAAGCAAGGGGCAAATGCATCATATTGGAAGGGCAACTCGAAATAACTCAAGATGAGAATCAATGCTTGGATACAGAGGTTGCTGAATTAAGAGCTTGTCTCATTGATCTTGTGTTTCTCAACCCTACATTGACACATGAAAAAGCCTTCAAATAGCTTGAATACAAGCTCAAAAGGGTTGAGAATATGAAGGAGACAACTGTCTTTGACTAGTTCTTGGTAATGCCAAAACATACACCATCTAGAAGGACTTGATCCAAATGTACCATGATAATGAGATTCTAACCATAGAGAATTATTATCTATGAAATGTTTATGTGAAGAAGTAATAGATGGCCAATTTCATCCATCAATAGTAAGAGAAACTAGCCAAAGTAAATAATGAACTAAGGTGACTGGTAGTAGAAAATCAAAATCTCTCCATGAAGGAAGTTCGTGCCCTTCACCAAAAAATTGCAATTGAAGTAGCTGCTTGGAAGAATGAGGTTTTCAAATTTGAGAGAGTCAAGAACCATTACAGAGATCAAGTTGGCCTATAACAAGAAATTAATGAAAAAGAATTCTAGTTGATGAAGGAAAAAATAAATGAGGCCCTCCAGCAAGGAGGTGATGTATGGTAGCCTATCTTTGATGATTTGAATGCATACAACAAAGCAAAAATCCACATGGAGTTATAAATTAAAAATATGATAGAGTACATGGAGCTTACCAATCTTCATTATGCAAATCTAGCAATGCTAACTACTAGAAGGCCATGGTCAGAATTGGAGAAACAAGTGGCCAGCACATACTTTTTGTACAAGGAAAAGTTCAAGCATCACAAAGACGTTAAGTAAAAGCTTGAGATTACCAATGTCGAACTCAAGGTTCGTAGAGAAGTTTACTAATCAACAAGCAACTACCGAGAACCTAGCCAAGTGGATGAACAATTACCAAGAGCTACATAATGCACTCAGAGTGTTCAATATCAAATGTAAATAGTTTGCTACATAGTTCATGAATGTTAAGGAGCTATTCCCTACAATGCCTTATCTATAGGATGTTCCCATTCCTGCCCACATTGGAGATGTAGCATGGACTATGAATGATCCCCAAAGTAAGAAGGAGAAGATGAAGGCACTATTGGATGCCTTTCAACTTCCACTATAAATTGTAGCTACCATAGGACAATCATAACCTCCTCCACCACCACATGCACCCGAAGTAAGACAAGGTCCTTCAAAGCCTTAAGAGCCTCCATCTCCTAGGACTGTTTGATCTTCTTAATTGTCTTCACACTGTTAGAGGAATTGTGTTGTTAATTTTGTCCTGGTGTTCAATTTTGTTGTCATGAACACCAAAATTTTATAATCATTATAATTGTACACTCAGGCACTTAGTTTTTATTTTGTTGTTTGTATGTTTGTTTTGTATGTCAATAATCCCATACTTTTCCAAATTTTGTAAAGAACTTGAGGACAAGTTTACATTCAATCATGAGGGTATGATAAGTCACATGGTCTAACTATGTTGATGGGATCTCATTCATGTGATCCTATCGACACAAGGTTTGACCTGTTAACGTGTACCCATCGATGGGACACCATGTTTACACTTATAAATGTGCATCTTCCATCGCATTTATGGCATCTCTTCCATATTTGTAATGAATTTCTTGTAAATTTTCCTCTCATAAGTTAGAATATTTTTTGAGTGCCCACAATAGAAGTCAAAGAATATGCAAATATTTATTTCAGCACTGTTATACTTAAGCACTTCAATGTGTGCAGTAATAAAGACAAGCTTTTTTATCAAACCTTGCAGCACTTGGACTAGATTAATTATTTTCTTTAATTATTTTATTTTTAAATAATTTCCTTTAATTTTTTAAGTAATTAAGTAATTAATAGTGATTAAATAGCACACATAAGTACAACCACTTTAAGCATACATCTAACGCTTAGTAATCCCAGTATTGCTTAACGTTTGGAAACCTAGTAGTGCTATATGTGTTCTGGATGTGTACGGAAAGTGGGAATAGATGCTTATGTTAGGATTAGTTAAACATTAGCTAGTTGTTAGATTAATTTAGAAATTAAATACTTTATTCTTAGGCGGTGAAACACCACGAAGTTTTGAGACCCCGATAATTCAGCAAAGTCTCGAAGTTTAGGCAAATGCAGCGTCAAGACATCCAAGCAATGAAAACACCGAAAACAGTGGCATGTCTTGGCAAGTTTTCTTTTTTTTTTTGGCTAAGGGCCTGCTACACTACGCTATGTAGCTCAGGGTAGCAGACTCTAGGAGGACATAAAAGAACAAGGAACACACAGTGGCAACATTTCAACTTTGCAAGTTAGCCATGTTCAAAACTTTAACTCTTTGCATGCTACGCCGCGTTACACTATGTAGCGTAATGCAACGCAACACAAGCAGTAGCGATAATTACACTACAATACCCTTGCTAGCGTATCGCAGCGTAGCCACAGGATAGTTTATTACCGAATATCCAGAAATCCTTCAACGCTAATGGCAAGGGTGGTTACGTTGTACTACGCTTCAAAGCGTAGCACAGTGTAGCGTCACAAGCTTCAACTACAACACATCAGGTCAATGGCATCTTGTGGGCCCAAGACACACGTCGTCTAAACCATGTTCTTCTCCTAACCCTAATCTTATAAATACCTTGGTGGACAACACTCAAAGTGGTTGGCAATTTTGGTAAAAAAAGTAGTTGGCAAGAAGACAAGAAAGAGTTGGTAGTAAAAGAGCATCGACGGTGATACAGAGAAGCTTTTGGTAAGAGATTTCAAGTTAGCAAACATTTTTCTTCGAGCCTAACTCCCTTATGCCTGAATTGGCTAGTGAACAAGGTAGATTGGCCTTTGCTTGTTTAATCTCTAAATAGCTTCTTGTTGGTGGCGGATACTTCGTCCAAATCAAAGTCCGCTTATAAATCCTATTGTATACATCATATTTGTTTACAAGACAGATCCCAGATCTCAGGATCGTGTATTTTCTAAATCTCAATCCATTTCATCCTATTTACATTATTGATTTTACAATCATTTTGAATAGCTTACATCGTTTTCATCACCTTCAAGATCCAATCTTGGAGTTGATCTCATTTTCTCATCATCTGCTATTACGTCTTCATACTAAATCATCATCCCGTTACATGATCATTAACCAAATTTACTAATTAAGTAAGTCCCTGTCTGATCGACAAGACCGTTTAGGGCACCTCGGATTCATTTTTTCTAGCACGGCCCTTGCACGGATCCGGGGTTGGAATTGTGTACATGGAAATCCTCTTGGTGTTTCCAACAACTGACGTTTTCCATCATTACAGTTTTCTGGTGCTAGAAGGAAGGCCTGAACCTTCGATATGTGTTTTACGAGTAGTCCTACAAGCTATCTATACCCATTATTGTCTAGCATAAATGTGATACCCCTATGGTTGTTTACATGATAGTGTGGTACAGATCGGTTGCTCTGACGATTCCTCTGGAATCCAGTAGGACAGAAAGCCCACATTTTCCGTTAGCCCCTTCTACCTTTATGATCTTTACCCTCCTTATCATTACCTTATAACTATGTATAGAATGGCTGCAACAACTACTGACGTTCTCATAGCTAGTCTCGAAACTCCCTTGACTACGCAAGCTATGCTCATTGTTGTCGAGCCACCGACTAGCCTAGTGCGGCTACGCTGATCCCTTAGGATTCAAAACAAAGTGCCTGAGGGACATGTTCAGCAAACAGAATATTACAACTTCCTTTGTGCCAAACTTATGGAGAATCTTCCCATGTACCCACAAGAACTCGAAGAGAAACGCGAATATAAGTTCATCTACTGTAACAGGAAGGAATTATTTTCTTTACTTAACGCTTCCATACCCCTTACAGACCGGCAATAGTGGATGTTGGATCAACTATTAATGGCCAGGGCATCAACAGAACAATGAGACATAGTGTTCCGTGATGAAGCATCCCACGATGGGTAGGAGGACCTAGATGCCCACTCCGAGGGAGGCAGTCATGCTAGCTTTGTTATGGCTCCTCCCTCCACAACATCCCCTACAAATCTGCTTTTTATGGTCACTATGTCATTATCATTGTCTACCGCAGACCGCGTTGCGCATGCGTCACATCGGCATTTCTTTTCTCTGGCTCCCTTTCCGAATGTCATCCCTTCACAGACCATTCTTCCACAGTCATAGTTAGCCAACCCATTGAATCGCGTACCTACACCTACCTTACCATATGTACATGCGGTACCCACTTCACAATTACACACCACACCCGCATTCATCCCAGCTCTTGCTCCTGCTCCACCATCAACAACAGGACCCGTCCCTACTGCGTGGTGGGCTTCAAACACGTCACCCCTCATTGTACAGCCTACACAAATGTCTCATCTTCCTCATCATCAACACTAGGTCCTATAAGCAGTAAACTTGACTATAGGGTTATTATCTGTGCCACCTGCTACGCAAGTAGCGTATCCTATGGCATAATCAACGGTTGTCACCCCACCTGCACCACCTACCGGGTGGTGGACGACACAGGTGGCACTGCCCATAGGAATAGTTTCAACAACATCACCTACTGGCCATGCCGCTACCCTTATCTTGCCACCAATTGTGGCTCCACCTGCTATTCCATAATCAACCTCTACGTCTTCAGGTCTAAATCAAGCCTTCCAGCTTATTCAAATCCTTACCGACAAGGTTAAATGCCTCAAAGCTGTCTATTCTAACACAATACAGGTCATGGATTTCTACCATGATGATCCTATCAGTCTGGTAGTACCCATCTTGTTATTACCTCCTAGGATGCCACTTCCCCATTTCACAAAATACAATGGGGAAGATGATCCCAATGCCCATCTAGTTACCTTTAGGTCAAAGTCATTGTTGCTGCAACAATGGCCACATACCATTATCCGTGTCTTTGCTATGTCCCTAACAGGTAAGGCTTTAGATTGGTATCGTGCACTTCCACGCTCCTCCATCTCGACCTTGGAAGAGCTGCTAACTCAGTTCGTGACTCGTTTCAAATACAACCTGAAACCAGAGGTCACGCTAGACCAGTTAATGGGAGTTAAGCAAGATCCTCTCAAGCTAGTCCAAAAGTTTATACAGTGGTGGAACACACCTTGAATGAAATACGTGAACCTATCGCAAAGGCCCATCTGTTGGCAATCTTCAAGGGGGTAGTTAATGACTTCATTAAGTCTAAACTGTATTACCTTGCTCCTCGCTCCCTCAGCCAAGCCTTTGCTCAAACTAAGAGCATTCAAGATGTGGCGGAGGCTAGCAAAGACCCAACGTATGTGGTCTATAAAAATTCCCACAATAAGAGCAGCAACAAGGGTAAGGCTGCAACAACAATGGTAGCAGCTGTGGCCGAAGAGGCCAAAAAGAAAAATAATAACAAAAAGGCATCTACGGCTCCTACTAAAGCCACGGCTAGCACAAATAATGTCGATCAGGAAACATCATCGACCCCTGAGACGTCCCCTCAGCCAAAGCCTAATTTTGAGCGTAAATACTGCTCAAAATATACAGCCCTACCCGTAAAGCCTTCAGAACTTCTGAAGCAACTATTGGGAACCGATCACATTCAACACAAGAAGATGTCCGAGAAGGCTCTGAAGCACCACAGGCGGCATTGTGAGCTGCTCAAGAATCCCTCCTTGGCCCTACCTAATGAACCACCAGTCCCTAGGAACTTCAGCCTGGATCCTTTTTGCAACTACCACCAGCTGTGTGGTCATGACATGGACTATTGTTGGGCATTGAAAGATGTCATTCAATGCATGATCGACTAAGGTAAGCTGATCCTAGACAATAGTAGTTTGGTTCATCTAGAAAACTAGTCTATGCACATGTACAAGGATCCATTGAAAGTAAATAATGCAGGGTACACTATCAATGTGGTGGGTATGAATGGCAATGGTCCAACATCACCGAAAAAGCCCTTCATGTTGCACGTACCTCCTCACCCACCTCAGACGACAAGCCCATCGACATCGATAGGTGCAGTTCAGCAACAACCTTTTGTCCTCCGAGTTCTACCTAGCACGACTATTCCGAAACAAATTGTCATTAAAGCCATGGCCTAGCTCGTGCCCACACCTAAGGCACCCTTTGTCATTAGGGTGCCAAAGCCGTCAGTTGCTCCTACTACGCAAGGGCAAACATCTAAGTCAACAGCCCAACCTTAACCCACAACAAGATGAGAAGGGCGTATGACAGATAGAATGGTCAAGGATTGCGTTACGCTGGGGTTTCCTAAGCCTACCCCTCTCACCTCAGCACCCTTGGCTGCTTCTTCCTCTAAAAAGGACAACGTTACACAGACGTGGCCACCTTCTCCCTGCCCAAGAAAACATAGTCCTCAACCAGAAATCATTCCTCCCCAAGAGATCCGTCTCCTAGGAATAATGGAAGAAGAGAAGGGTAACAAACAACCAGACCATGGACATAATCTCCTTGACACTTTTACGCAAGTTAAGCAAGCTCTCAAACAAAAAAATACAATGCTAAGCCTGTATGACTTGCTGATGACATCCCAAAAGCATCGTAAAGCCATGGTTCGCATGCTAATGTCCATACCCATGGATGAAAGCTTGCTAGCAAATGAAGAAGCAATCCATTCGATCATTCTCTCCCCCGCTATTGAACAACCATAGCTTTCCCAACTGACATTCCATGACGAGTCCATTAAGGATGACCTAGAAAAAGGTCATCACTATCCGGGTCAACCAATATAGGATCCAGAGAGTACACGTAGATGACAGGGTTGCTGCCAATGTCGTTCCATTTTCCATAGTGGAAAAATTGGGTTTGATCAACTAGATCAATCCCACGACAACGTCATGTTTGAAGTCATTCAATAGGGCATGAGTGCAAGTTAAAATAACTATGCAGATCAACTTTGTAGTAGGGGATCAATTCCCCACAAATGCAGTGTTCATCGTTGTCGAGGAGATGCCCAGCTTTAACATAATCTTAAGGAGGTCTTGGTTGGCTTTGCTAAGGGCCATCTCATCACCCATTCAGCAAGAGATCCACTTGCCCTATGCGAGAGGGGAAGTGATCATCCACAGTGATAAGATGACCCCTCAAGCTATCAACAACGTGGAGATGGAACAAGGTTTGGAGATTGAAATCCCCGAAGATCAAACTCCTGTCCCAATAGTTGAACAGGTTGACACAATGGCCAATGAAAGCTTGACTTGGTCTGAATTACCTTTCCAGGGAGGAGATGGTAGCGTAGAGGAATGCTGTAATAAGCCTCCTCGTCCATACGCATCGCCAAACCTAAAAATGATCAAGAAGCAGTTGTGGAGTTGATAAATAAACACGTTAGCGTGACATGTTATATCAGTCCACATTGTTCACTGTTACGCAGTTTACATTCTTTCTTGTCGTATCGTTATCGTTATGCTTTTTTACGATGGACCAGCCTGAAATGGCCTTAAACTATTTATGGCCCACTATGGCCTAAAACTGGCAATTCTGTTTATTCTTTTTCATGTGCAAATGGCCCGGCTTGAAATGGCCTTAAACTATTAACGGCCCGAAATGGCCTTAAACTATCACAAGCCCACAGTGGCCTAAAACGCATAACCTTTCTGACAATGCATTTTCTTTTCTTTTTATAAACATTAAAAAACCAGAATTTATCTTTTACAATCATCATTAACCAACTTTTAAAAAACTAGAAAAAAAGTTATCCTTTATTCCCTTTCATTACAACAAAATCCTTGACCAATATTGCTACGCTACACATCCCCTGCGTTACCACCTTCATTTCCATTTCCATCTTCTTTACCTAACTCCACAGTAGCCTCACGAGGATCTTCCTCATGAGGATCTTCTTCGGGTAGATCCTCTTCATGAGGGTGATCCTCTTTATGAGGCTCCTCCTCAGGGGGATCTTCTTCATGCTGATCCTACAATTTGACATGAGGCAAACGTTAACGTCGCAATAAAATCATGTGTAAAATCATGTCACAATAGTCACACAGCTTACCTATGATGGTCCTACGTCATCCGTGAAAGGAATTTGTTCCAGGCCAACTGACAGGCGTCGCATAATCTCATCCTCAGTGAGCTCTGCCCAAACGCCATCTCCTAGATCAGTTCCAGCCTTGACCTTCCCCTTTTCCACAAGAGTCCACCGAGGAGCCTCAGGAAAAAAGAAAGGGATAGTGGCCTTCCTACTAGTCCTTCTAGTCTTAGTTCTTTTGGACTAGGAGATCCATTTGCATTCGTTGCTCAATGAGCTCACGACTGGCTTGGACGTTGTTCCTGATGACTATCCAGTAGCAAGCGTAGTTAATCACAGCCGTCCACCAATTCTCGTCATTAGTAGCCTGAGCTTGCAAAAATTCATTCCTAGACTCAAGGTCCTCCACCTTGGTAGTTAGGGCGGTTTTCTCTTTTTCTGCTTTCAGCAACCTCTTCTAGAGATCTTCGTTGACGTTCTAACTCTCCCACAGAGAATGGGCTAAGTGCAACGCACATTTATGCATCTCATCATAAAGTTGGCATGGCACTTCAGTCACCTCTGGTGAGGGTTTAGGGGTGGCATCTACGTCGACGGGCTCTTTGGGATCCTATTTTAGACGAGATGCTGTAACACAAAAATAATAGTTAGATGCAACAGGATGACACAATGTGACAGTTTAACAATCATTGCATAACAACAGTGACATACCAATCTCAGGATCGATTCGCTACAATTGACTAATCATATCGTTGACAATTCCCTCCATGAAGGTAAATTTGTTAGGGGCCTCAATCCAATGTTGAGTAGGGGTTGCTGATGAAGGTAAGCCACTGTTATCAGAAGTGCCTACTATGCAAACAAAATGAGTCAAACATAATATAGAAGACAAAGGCAAAATTTGAGACGCTATAATAATGCAAAGCTTTTATCTATTAAACCCTCAAGGATAATAGTAGGAGGATTAGCCATCGAAGAAAGACCAAATAAGCGGTTGAGCTCACCAGCGACAAACCACTCTTCCCTTTCAGGCACATCCTCCTTTTCCATCCTATCCAAAAAGGCTGCATCATCTTCTATGCTCGTTTTCCCTTTAGGCATAGGAGCCTACATGCTGAATACGTTGTCAACAGGGGCCTCCTTTTCCAAAACTAGGGCCCCTTCCCCACGCTGCAAGACTATGACCCCTATTTCAGAGGTCAGTCCCTCTACATATTTCCCTTTTCCTGTAGAACACATTACAGTTATTAAAACTTTACTCACTTCCCACGAGCACTACGCAATGACACGACATCTATATGTAGTATAATATACATAAACTAATCACGCATCATTCTACTTACCAGCCGAGGGTTGGCTCCTGTGAAACTTAATGTGTAGTTTCCTCCCCTCTTCACCAGTCAGGCCGAGAGAATCCATGGCCAAATGATGCTTTCTCCGCTGGACCGATGAGGCTACTATTTCTATTGCCAGACGCTTCCCCTTCGACACACTACCAGTGTAAGAAGGGGGTGCACCATCCACGCTATCCTAGCCCCGAAGGGGAGGCATCGCCAGATCCTTAGTCATTATTGAAAGCGACTCCCCAATACCTTTAGGAGGATCTTGGGATCGGATAATGCGGAAGACTTGACAAATCCACAGCTTGGAGATCTAGTTATGATCTAGCTACACCCAGCCTCCATCCTTGTGAACCACTAGGAATTTCGTAAAACGTCGCAAATAAGCTATGAAGAAGGCAAAATGCACATTGAAACGAAACTTAAGCTTCTTGCGAAGCTTGACCATTTCAGCTTGCAGGCCTTCAGCAAGGTTCTTGGCCCAGTTGTATCATGTCCCCTATTCCATAACCTCCCACATGATCCAAGCCTGCACTATTCCAAGGAGTTTTCCTTGGGAGAGCAGTTTGGGGAAGGCACGAGCACGGAAGAGGGGGTAAATTGTGCTAGCAACCTCTAGCTGGATCTTCTTAGCATAGATTCCTTTCAGCTCTTTTTTAGCCCCTACCCACTCCTCCATGTCCTTCTGATGTTTAGAACTCCTTTTGGATTTCTCTTCTACTAGGAGGCCATTAGAAGGGACACCAAAGAAGTCAGTGAACAATTGAGCATTAATATCAAAACTCACGCTCAAATTACGCACATGCGTGTGAACATGCTTGGCTTGTTTGCTGAAGGAGTCGACTAGGGCCAACATTTCGACTACTGAGACATCAAGAGTTCTAGCTAGAAATAGCTTCATCAGCCTAGCTTCCTGCAGGTTGTTGGTTATGGCAGCTGGGGCCGCTCCATCACAAAGCCAACGCTGCACCTCATTTATATCGCCATAATGGAAGAAGATGATGGCTGTGTCATGCCCAGAGGCTATCACCGTGACCTCCCTTGATTCTTTAACTATAGACATAAAATGCAAAAAACAAGTTAGGAAAAAAAACAAAACAATGAAAATAGCGAAACAAATACCGTTTTCATCCTGTAGAGTCACATAGTTGAGCAGTGTAGCGTAACTTACCGAATCTAAAGGGCAAAGGAAATGGTGGGAATTTCACTTGCACATCGTTAATGGTGATGGGATGGTCCAAAGTCACCTATCGAACCATCCAGAGTCTTTACATTTGACAAAAAATTTAGCATACCGAATAGGGTAATGTTGGATTTCGAACCCTAGTTGTCCCAAGACACCAGCATGCACGTTGCTAATGGAAGTGAATTTCTTTATGGTTATTTCGACCATGGATAACACATCCATATCACCCTAGAGACCGCCTTCATCGATAAAAAACCTATGCCACAAGAGACAGAAAACTATTTACATCTAACGCAAAATTAGATAACAGTTAACAAACCATAGCATCTTGACAATACTTACCCATCGACATAATACATAGTGCCAAGTTGGTTCTGAAAATAGGTGGTGAGGTGATGAGCTACGAACAGTGTGTTTTAGGCATGATAACAATTAAACCTGGGCATCTCCCAGATCTAGGATAAGCACCTTAAACCCTTGATGCGCTGTTCACGATCTCTTCCCCCTACGGCCTTGATTGAGCCGTCCACTAGGAATGTTAAAATGCTTTGCAACGATCCGTCTAGAAGTGTTTCCAGGATCGTGCCAGCCTTCTCGGCCGACAAATGCAACCAAACAATTACGCTAAAGTTACACGACAAAAATTGCAAGAACTCCCATGCGCCCATCTGGAACCACACCACCTCTCCCCCTACACAAGCATGGGAAGAAGGAACGTTGGCCATGGGCACATTTAGACAGCATAGAATGCCCACAATGTCCAGAACGATCAGAATGGGCTTTAGTGTGACCCTTTACAATAAAATACATTAACATTAGAAAATAGTTTAGACATGTTAACAATGCTAAAAAAAATTGAAAAGGCTCACAAGAATCTATAACGCAATACTAAGGTTCTTGCTACCTTGACTTCTAGAAAATTCAATGTCACACTAAAAATGCATTACCAAAACCACCCAAACCCTTGTGACGGCGCAATATTTTTCTATGACAATGGCGATAAAGGTAATACAGCATATTTCCCTCGCATAACATGCAACCATTACTGGTAAGACAATGGAACCCTACTTGCACTACGCAAGAGTACAACACCTAAACCCTTGACCAGTTATGCGTTGTGTTTATACAACATTACCCATGACTACCCAAACCCTTATAACAGTTGAAGGTTTGTCTCTGACAATGGTGATAGGGGTAATGTTACAAACTTCCATAGCATGACTACCAGAGGCAGGTATCGACACCCAAAGTAGCATGCATTTTCGAAACAAAAACAAATTACGGTACAATGACAGCGAAAATAACCCAACGCATGTAGCACACAAGGAGGGTGAAGAACGACTTACTAGGCAAGTGGAGTAACTTCATGAGTTTTCACTAATGCTTTTGAAATCTACCCCAGACTCTCCTGTACTTCACTGATCTTGGCCAACTTGGCGTGTTTGCGTTCAGTCTTTGGTGCCATTTTTATGCCTGAATAACCTCTACGAAATCGTTAGCTTACGCTTTCCTATTGCTTTAGCCTAATTCATCTTTGCTACGCTTGCAGATTATCTTGAGGATGAACCATCTACTTATAAGCGTGATGGTTAAAAATTCCTATTTTCATGTCCGATCAGCGCGGAACCTTCCGAAAATGCAAGCATGTCAGTTAGATATGAATCGTAAAGATTGCACCATTAATCTCGTAGATATCGCATTGATTGCGGTTCGAAAAGACCTTAAACTAACGCATAGCTTATCGTCTCGTAATCCGGTCACATTAACTATGGTCTACAAAGACTCTAAATTAGCTGTTTCACCACGCTAAACACACCACGTTTTACTTTTAGCCATAGTCCGTGAAAACCTTACGCTAATACCGAGGAAACCTGGCTTGCTGTTTTCTTCCAAACTGTGTATATTGTAACAATCCACTAAGACCTTAAACTGGCCACCTTTTAGACACGCACCTCTAAAACCTTGTATCATTTCATCTCATTGACAAAAGCAATGNAGATCTCTATGGTTACACACAAAGGAGAAAGCAAAAATTTGAAGGTTAGTTCTCTCCTTGACCAACAAACGCAAAGCGACATATCGCGAGTTCTCCAAAATAACGTTGCGGTATTCGCATGATCGTACGAAGACATGCCAGGTTTAGACCCATGACTAATGCAACATAACATCATGTTAGACTCACGTATCAAAGCAGTTAGATAGAAAGCATGGAAGATTAAGCCCAAAATCACGTTGGCAGTGCGCGATGAAATCGCTAAGCTATATCAAGTTGGTTTCATCCGCGTGGTCAATTACTCAGATTGGGTGTCGAACATCATTTTTGTTTCTAAGAAAATGAGAGGAATACGCATCTATATAGACTTCCACGATTGAACAAGGTGACTGTTAAAGATAATTTCCCATTATCGAGTATTGACCAACTTATCGACACAATAGCTGGACACACTTTACTATCCTTTATGGATGGGTTTTCAGGATACAATCAAATCTGCATCAACCCAGAACATCAACTGAATACAACTTTCATGACCCTCTAGGGAACTTTCTGTTATACCATGATCCCTTTTGGGATAAAAAATGCTAGAGCAACTTATCAACGTGTCATGACATATATCTTTAGCGATTACCTCTTAGAGAGACTTAATGACTACGTAGACGATATAGCTGTTAAATCTAAGAAGTTGGTAGATCATCCAGAGGATTTAGAGCTAATCCTTAAATGATGTCTCAGACACGACCTACGACTCAACCCAAGAAAATGGGTGTTTGGAGTCAAAATCGGATGCATGTTGGGGTTTGTAGTATCAGAGGATGGCATACGAGTTGACCCTGACAAAGTTAAGGCCATCGTTAACTTGGCACCGCCTACAAACCTTAAAGAACTGCGCGGGTTTCAAGGAAGGTTACAGTTTATCAGGAGGTTCATCTCGAAGTTGACAAATAAACTGCACCCTATGCAACATCTGCTCAAAAAGAGGATTAACTTCGAATGGACTAAGGACTACCAGCGTGCTTTTGACGACCTAAAGAAAGAGCTGTTACATTTGCCAATGGTTTTTCTGCCACAAAGGGATCGTCCTTTTTACATCTACCTGGCAACTTCAGATGTGTCCATAGCTACGTTGTTGTATCAAAAGAGAGACGATGGGTTGGAAATCCCTATGTACTATCTAAATCATGCTCTATTTGTGTATGAAATGAGGTACAATGAAGTAGAGTATAACTACTTGGCATTGGTTTTTGCGCTCAAAAAATGTAGACACTATCTTTTTCGCAACCAGGTTAACATAATTTGCAAAAATAACATTCTACAGGCCATTACAAATAATTTACACGAGAGCAGTAAGATAGCCCAATGGAAAGCCATCACAGCAGAATTTAACTTGCATTACGTTGGCCAATCTTCCATGAAAGGCCAAGCGATAGCCGACCAGCTCATAACATCACCTATTAATGATCAAGCAACGATAGAGCCTGAGTTTCCAAACAAACACATATATAGTTTAAGCCCTGTATCAACAGGCCTTGAAGCGACATTACACTTTGATGGAGCTTTGACTACCAGAGGTGGCAGTGCTGCCACCGTCATCACACTTTTCCCTAAGGATGTTCACCCATTTGCTTACCGCCTGATGTTTCCTTGTACGAACAATGTGGCAGAATACGAAGGGCTTCTCAGGGGATTATTAGTAGCCAGAGAACTGAGCATTCAACACCTGGTAATTCGAGGTGCTTCGATGCTCATTGTTAATCAAATTACAGAAGTGTACACTTGTAAGGCCGTGCACCTGCAACCCTATTATGATATGGCTAAAGATCTTCTGAAACAATTGACGTCCGACACATGCTGTGTAGTGAGAACACCGTAGCTGATGCACTGACTACGCTAGCTTTAAACGTGCCACCACATTTGTTCACCACCTTGCCCACTTTAATGATGGAGTGTATAGATCCTATCACCCAAGTGGTGCAAATCTCTTCTCTAAGTGCAGAAGAAACACAAGAATGGTACAACAACATTAAAACCTACCTTCTACATGACGAACCACCGCACAAGTTAACATCTACACAAAAGGACGCAATCCGCAAGCATGCTAGGCAATACGTCATCATCGAAGACAACACTCTATGTAGGCACTTCTTTGATGGGGTATTGCTAACCTACGTTAACAATGACCAATCACAAAGGATAGTTAGTGAAGTCCATGAAGGACTATGCAAAGGACACATATCCCCACGAGCCATGGTTGCTAAAATCAAATGCTTAGGGTATTACTGGCCCTACATGGAAAGATATTGCATTACCAAAGTTAAGACATGTGACACATGCCAACATTACACAAATCTAATACACATGTTACCAACTGAGTTGCATACCACACAGATCACTTGGCCATTCCAACGATGGGGACTAGACATCATAGGTTCCATCACGCCTAAGTCTTTCGCAGGACATAGTTTCATTATCACTGCTACTGAGTACTTTACAAAGTGGGTCGAGGCTATTCCCCTACAAAAGACTACATCTCAAAAGGTTTTCCATTTTATCTTAGATAACATAGTAATAAGGTTTGGACTTCCCATGACTATTGTGACTAATAATGGACCACAATTTAGTAGTACCGAAACCAAATATTTCTACAATAACCTTGGTATTAAGCAATCTTTTTGCTCACCATATTACTCACAAGAAAATGGTCAAGCAGAAGCAAAAAACAAGGTGGTTATCAATTTACTGAAAAAGATGCTCAGTAGCAACAAGAAATGATGGCATGAGAAAATCCTCTACGTGCTATGGGCCTACCGTACGATATGCAGAACAACTACGGGTAGGACACCCTACAACCTAGTCTACGGATCTGAAGCAGTGTTGTCCCTTAAACTATAGGTTCCCTCACTACGGATGGTTCTCTCCATGGTTATAAATGAGACTCAACACAATGAGTCCAGGATCGTGGATCTAGACTAGGTGGAGGAGAAGCGCATCCAAAGACTCGACAGCATCGAAAAATATCAGGACATGCAAAGGCAGAAGCATCATTGCAACCTGCATCAGCGATCGATTAGGAAAGGAGACTTGGTCCTTAAAGCCATTCGTGAGCCAGTTAGCAAATTCTCTGCAAGCTGGGAGGGCCCTTTCCTGGTCATCAAAGCATATGGCAATGAAGCATTTAGGCTAGCAGACATACGTGACAACGAACTTCCAAATATGGTGAATCATATGCACCTGAAGCAGTACCACATTTAGACATCAGCTCAGCTCAAATGCAAGGTAACAATCATCCGCTATGATGTAAAACTGGCAGTGTTGTACATGTCCGCTATGATGTAAAACTGGCATTTCTTGCATGTGTCCACCACGACTCTAAATTGAAAAAGCTTTCGACCATCCGCCACGATGTGAAACTGTCAAGGTAAGCATATGTCTGCTGAGATGTTAAACCAACACAGATTTGTCCCTGGGTCACGACACAAAACTGACACCCACAGCACGGTCTGCTGGGACCATAAACTAGCTCTTCCACCGTCCACTACAATGTAAAACTAGCACACTTTGTTCTGCCCAGACTTTAAATCCGGACCATGGTCCACTGGGATTTAACACTAGCAACGACGGTCTACCAAGACCTAAAACTGGGATCTACCAACAAACCATCCACAAAACAAGTGGACTTGATCATTCTTGCACGACATCCCTATCAGACAGAATGGGTAGGGCGTTGGAAAAAAAGCAACGCCACTACCCCCCAACATTCTACTGATTCCTTGGATATTCCAAAAGGCATACTACTAATCCCTCAAAGATGTTGCTACAATGGTCGCTCTACAATTGCAGCTCCCAGGCTTAGCATTGCCAATTGGAACCCCAAGGAAACTATGATCACCCGTAGCCTTGGCTGCCTCCAGCCGCCATTGCCACTAGGTTCTGGCTTTGCAAATTCATCTAACTGGCTCCATACCTAGTCAAATGGATAAGATGAATCTAGCTATCAATGGCAAATTCCTGAGCTGCGGTGTCAAGAAAGGGACCCTTGCCTTTTTGCTATAGTCCCTTCTCCATAGCCTGCGCTCTCCTTTCCACTTCGGATAGCACTTGTTTCAACAGCCTCCCCAGCGGTTAGGACAATTGCTTTTGTTCTTTGTTCTTTCTTACGCTTTGTAGGTTACTTACTACAACGACATTGTTCGAAGATGCATCCACTAGGGGGGCGAGGCATCACAGCATTCCGAGGTGGCTACTTGGACTAGCCTGACTACTTGGAAGTGTAGACCTTGCCTTTTCCCTCCAGATACCTTACCTTACTTTTTCCCTCTCCTATCCTTGCAACTATCCTTACTTACTCCTCCCGTTTGTACAAAAGACGTAAATGTGCAAGGAGCCTTTCACACATGATAACTATCACGTCCATGAGCTGGCGTAACACAACTCGCCTCATGGAATGCATCTATAGACGAGTTAAAACCTTATATAGACACGACGTAGCTTTGCAAAAAAATGGATGAAACACAACTCATCCAGGCCATACGGGCGTAACACAACTCACCCAAGCACGCCCCACATATACAAAGCAACAATGCAACCTCTCGTGAAAATGCCAGCGAGAAGTTGTCTGATAACATGTTTGCAAGGTATCCTGCTCACACTTGAGTCTTCCTCGAGCCTCCCCCTTTTACATTTGTAAAACCCCTCTTCAACTCCTTACATTCCCAACCTTCACACTTCCGAGTCTGACAGCGCAACATCCAAACAATGGCTGAGGAGTGGTGTTGGCGTCTTTACCTCTGTGGTGTTTCACATTCCTTGTTAACGTCTCTTGGGCAAGCCCTCCAAACGTCAATAAAGAGGGGCCATTGAAACACCGTGAAGTTTTCAAGACCCTGATAATTCAGCAGAGTCTCAAAGTTTAGGCAAATGCAGCGTCAAGACATTCAGGCGATGAAAACACTGAAAATAGTGGCATGCTATGCTACGCTATGCAGCTTAGCATAGCAAACTCCAGGAGGACAAAACAAAACAAGGGATGCACAGTGATAACATTTCAACTTTGCAAGTTAGCCATGTTCAAAACTTTAACTCTTTGCATGCTACGCCACATTACGCTATGCAGCGTAACGTAGCGCAACACAAGTAGTAGTGGTAATTATTCTATAATACGCTTGCTAGCGTATCGCAGCGTAGCCACAGGATAGTTTATTACCGAAGATCTAGAAATCCTTTAACACTAAAGGCAAGGGTGGTCACGTTGTACTACGCTTCAAAGTGTAGCACAGTGTAGCGTCACAAGCTTTAGCTACAGCACATTAGGTCAACGTCATCTTGCGGGCCCAAGATACGTGTCGTCTAAATCGCGTTCTTCTCCTAACCCTAATCTTATAAATACCTTGGCAGACAATGCTTAAAGTGGTTGGCAGTTTTGATAAAAAAAAAAGTTGACAAGAAGACAAGAAAGAGTTGGCAGTAAAAGAGCATCGACGGTGATACAGAGAAGCCTTTGATTAGAGATTTCAAGTTAGCAAACATTTTGCTTCGAGCCTGACTTCCCTGCGCTTGGATTGGCTAGTGAACAAGGTAGATTGGCCTTTGCTTGTTTAATCTCTAAATAGCTTCTTGTTGGTGGCAAATACTTCATCCAAATCGGAGTCCACTTATAAATCCTGTTGTATACATCATATTTGTTTACAAGATAGACCCCAAATCTCGAGATCATGTATTTTCTAAATCTCAATCCATTGCATCCTGTTTACATTGATTTTACAGTCGTTTTGAATAGCTTACATCATTTTCATCACCTTCAAGATCCAATCTTGGAGTTGATCTCGTGTTTTCATCATCCGCTATTACATCTTCATACTAAATCGTCATCTCGTTACACGTTCATTAACCAAATTTACTGATTAAGTAAGTTCCTGTCTGATCGACAAGACCATTCAAGGCACCTCGGATTCATTTTCTCTAGCATGGCCCTCGCACGGATCCGGGGTTGGAACTGTGTACACGGAAATCCTCTTGGTGTTTCCAGCAATCGATGTTTTCTATCGTTACAGGCAACTTAGAACATAAAAGAAAAAATGATAAAAATTGCATACCTCAATTACACTTAACCATATCTTTGAACTTCATAAGTGGAACTAGGAAGACAATGATTACAATGATTAGTTTCACCTCTTAGAACCTAATGCACCTAAAGAATTAAAGTCTATGGAATTCCACTAGATCACTTAGTGAATGCTAGTGATTCGTATGGTTGGGCGTAGGGTATACTCGCTACTCATCACTAATTGATGAATCACATTTTTTGCTCATGCTCTGACATCAAGCATCGGATATTCGAGCCTTAACGTTGGGTATCCAATGTTAGAGCCCAGATGTGATGTTGGACACTCAATATCATAGGATATACGCTAGCCTATAAATATAGCACTTGGGCTCACGATTTCCATATAGTTTTTTAATAAGTGTAGCAAAGCTCTTACAGTTTGTTCTCTGCAAAGTTAGAATATTTTCTGAGTACCTATAGCAAGAGTCTAAGTGTGTATGGATCTTTTTTCAAACACTGATGTGCCTAAGTGCAGTAGTGTGATGAGTATAAAAATGAATTTTTTTGATAATCCTTGTAGCACTAAGATTAGATTAATGTTTCCTTTAATGCACTTTACTTGAATGCATTTAAATTAAGCAATTAATTTCTAGTTGTTAATGAACACAAGCACGACCACTTCGAGCATACATATAGTGCTTGGTAACCCAGCAAAGCTTAATGTTTGGTAGCCCAACAACACTATATGTGTTCAGGATGTGTCTAGAAAAGTGGGATGGGTACTTGTGTTAGGCTAGCTAGGCAGTAAATGAATTAGATCTTTTATTACTCTACCTTTCATTCTTGGTGTAGGTGATTAAATTTATAAAACATAAAATGATAAAAATCATGTACCTTAATTACACTTAAACCATACCCTTGAGCTTTACAAGTGTAGTTGGGAAGACAATGAATGTGTTTAACATTCATTTCACTTCCTAGAGGAACTAGTGCATTGGAGAACTATAGGTCCATGGAATTCGACCAGATCGCATGTACCTTAGTGATTTGTATGGTTGGGCATAGAGGTACATCACTGCACATCATTAGGCCATTGCCGAGGACCTTTTGGTTATTTCATGTGCTATCTAGGATTTAGTGGAAATCATTCAAAATCATTAGAATGAACCTTAAAGTCATATCATATTTTACAATTACTACAACAAAAATTTAAAAGCACACTACACTTTTATCATCTAATTGAAAATGTGTTCTTCTCATCGGAGAGCTTCTCTACCTAAGTCTAATGGAGCTCATTAGCCAATTTTGCAATACTATTGAGTGGTATATACTCATCCTGATGAGTATGTACCCAATTTCACCTTCATCCTACATCAAGATGAACAGTTGCGGTGGCGTGACATGGAGAGCAACATTGTGTTGTTGCCCGATCAATCTGTTCCTACAATGCTTCACCAAATGCTTATACAATGGGATCTCTAGGAACATCATGCTAAGTATGTTGTGCAAGATGCTGATGCTAGGGATCATCATCCCACTAAGGCACAATGTTTATGAGATCAATAGCTAGAACAATGCCATGAATTTATGAAGGGAAAAGGATTTAATGATTCTCCATTCTTGTTGTACCAACAAGATGGTGGAGAACCCTTCTCTAGGGATTTTCCATTTAAGGAAATTCCTCTCTTTGACTTCGTGAAGGAGGTCAAAACTAGAACTTGTAGTCCATGATTCATAATCTTGGTTCTAGTAAGAATGGGTCTAATGACAAAGAAGGATTTAGATAGGCAAGTCAAGGTAGGGATGTGGACAAAAAACAAGATCATGATTGTGGTCATGATCATCAAAGAGATGGTAGTAGGCACCATGATGGTGCTAGTCCTCCTTCCTCTTTACCTTTGTCATCATCTTATTCTTCTTCTAGCTCTAACCATGACCATAGAAGGCAAGATTGTGATGGAGGTGACCAAAATGATCGACAGGACTAAAATGATCGAAGGGACCATTAGGAAAGACAAGATCAAGGGCATGGACATTTAAAACAGTCACATCACCATGAACGAAGAGATAGTAGAGGGCATCGTAGGCACCATGATCATGGCCTTGATGAGCCTTTGCTTGCTACCCAAAGTATGCTTAATATTATAGAGGCAATATAAATTCCAACAAGGCATGTGAAGGATAGTCAGATCAAAAGGCTTAACATAAATAATATTTCTCGGTTCGAAGGGGGATATCATTCTAATTCGCATAACCATCTCCAAGATTTTCAAGATGCATGTGCCTTGCAGAACATAGAGAATGAATGGTAAAAAGTTAAGTTGTTCCCATGGACACTCATCAAAGAAGCAAAGAACTGGTACTAGTCCTTAAAGCTGGAATCTATCAAATGATGGAGAACCATGCTTGAATTGTTTAATGAATTGGATCAACTTTGCCACATTGTAGACAGGCTTCAATCAAAAACGAGGAGAACCCTTGGTGTTTATGCCCAAGGGTAACTATCAGAATTAAGTGCTCATCAGATACAAAGACTAATCGAGCAGGTAGGTAAAAAGGAAGGTGAATTAAGAAAAAGAGAAAGTGTAGAAGAGTATAACTATGATCCTTCCATTTGCAAGAGGGAGGTTCGATTTTGTGATAGTGAGGAAGAATCCACATTTGATGAGGTGGTGAATAGAAAAACCTTGGCACTTTAAAAATTTCAATATGAAATTACAACCAATGATGATCAATTATGAAACTCCATGAATAAAAAATTTCAAGTTGTCCTAAAAATTGCTAAAGAGTCCATAGAACAAGGTAGTGATCATAAGCACAGGAGGCACAAGGAAGTTGAACGTGCCTATTAAAAAGGTAAGGGCAAGATTGCTACAATAGAAGATGTTGTGGAAAGAAAATTAGATGATGATGGTGGATGTAACATCTATTAGTATGTACGTCCTAAGGGATGTGCCCCGTAGTGTCACATTTATAGGAGTCTAAGGTGTATGCTTTAAACCCATGACTAACACAAAGGCAAACATCCAAAAGATTATCTTATCCTCAAGGTAATTTTAGATAGTTCCACTAGCAAAAGCAATATTATCCTAGTGGAACTCCATCGCAACCATATGAGCAATATCAACAATGGCAATAACCACAATCATGGGTGCTAGCACCACCAAGATAGCAATACCCTTATAGACAACTTGATCCATATGGGTACTACATTTAGCAACCCCTATCTCCATGTGACTCCTCCAGTCATGTTTCTACTTTTCAATCTCACTATCACCCTTCTGATTATTATTGAACTCATTTTCTACATGAAAGAAGGAATGCCACTTTTTATCCTTATCCTTGTCATGTCCCTGAACATGTTCCTCCTCTAGCCACATAGCTACCACTTGCTCCATCTATGCAAGGTGAACTACCAACTCAACCATAACAATGCAATGCTACTAGGGCTATTAATCTACAACTAGATCATCAACCAAGTGGGTCAACTACTCAATCAAAGAAAAGACCTTTCTTCGACCCTGTAGTCTATCTCAACCCTCAAATACACCCACAGTTGACAACCTTGTTCCTCAATCTTCCTCTGTATCAAATTCCTTCAAGTCCCCTTCAAACCAAAATCTACCTAGGATCCATACTATGATGCTTACTCACACTATATCTGATTGGATCTGTGTTGGAAGCCTTCCCAGGAAATTAGTTGATCTTGGAAGTCCTCTCATTTATTTACGGATTATTGGGGATGAACCATGAAAGGCTCTTCTTGACTCAAGTTCTAGTATCAATTTAATTTCTCATGAGATGTGCACTACATGGAACCTACCTCCTCTCAAGAAGAGAAATATCATATTAGAATTGGTAGACCAGTCCATCACTATTCCATTGGGACTGGTGGAAAATATTATGACCACTATCTATGAGTGGTCTTATCTTGGTAATTTCTTAGTGATAAAGGTGGAGAACTGCAAAGGGGATTTCCCAATAATCATGGAAAAGAAATGGCTTAGCACCATTGATGTAAGAATGGACATTAGAGTTCTTTCCTTGGAAATATCCAAAGAAAATACATTTGAAAAGATCAAGAAGAAGAAAATTCCATGCATCACGTATAGTGATATAGGGTGCAGTTATGTGTAGAAACTTTGGGCTATGAAATAAGCATCTATCTTTGCATGCAAGCAATGTGCACTAGAAGCATAAATCCAAAGGTGTCTATACATAGCAACCTCAAAATAGGAGGACACTCAGTGATTGACTGCTAATTCTAAGAGCAGCACACTTTGCATGGAACTAATTGAGAGCCTGACATGCACATATGTCATAAGCATGGATGAACTAGAGTAAGTTCATCATCAACTCTCTAATGATGCAAATGATGATACTTATTGGGGAGAGTTAGAAATTCCTAAAATTCCTTGAACTAAAAATGCTACTAGCCAGAATTGAATATGTGTTTATAAAAAATGGGAAGCTAATCATAATCAATGCAAATCTTACTCTAGAGCAGAAAAAGATGCTTTTGAATGTGGTTGAAAATTGGTCAGCAGATTTTATTTAGTAATATCTTGAACTCACAAGTATTGATCCTAGGATATGCCAGCATTGCATCTACACTGATCTAGCCATGAAGCTAAAGAGGCAACCATAGAGGTGATTGAACCCCAAATTGAAGCAAGTCATCAAAGAAGAAATTGAACAACTCCTCAAGGTAGGGTTCATTTATCCCATTGTGGATAGTGAGTGGGTTAGTTCACTCATAATTGTTCCAAATAAAGAAGGAAAGTGGCAAGTCTACATCAACTTTTGGCTGCTGAATATAGCAACATTCAAGGATTATTTTCTATTGCCATTTGTTGATCAGGTATTAAACACAATATCTGGGCATTGCTACTATAGTTTTCTAAATAGTTATAGTGGCTATAACCCAATTCAAATTACACTAGAGGGCCAGGAAAAGATAAGATTCACAAGTCCTTGGGAAACTTTTGCATATCACAAGAAGCCATTTGGTCTATGCAATGCTCGTGATACATTCCAACGTCTAGTTCTAAGCATTTTTCAACAACAAATCAGAAGTGGCGTAGAAGTATTCATGGATGACTTCTCCACTTATGGAGCTGCATTTGAGCAAGTCCTAGACCACCTTGAGCAAGTTCTAAAACGATGTGTTGAAACCAACTTATGGCTCAATTGGTAAGAAAGTTAGCTAATGGACTAGGAGGGCATTTTATTGGGTCACAGAATATCATAGGCAAGAATTGAGGTAGACTTGAGAAAATAAGGGTCATCCAAGGAATAAGCCACCAACCAAAAACTGTTAAACATGTTTGATCATTCCTTGGACATGCTAGCTACTACCAATGATTCATAGAGAATTTCTCTAAGATTGCAAAGTTATTGGTGAAATTGACAAGGAAAGATGCTCCATTTCTCTAGACCTTGAAATGTGAAAAAGCATTCCAACAGCTAAAAGAGAAACTTGTAGAAACTCCAATCTTATAAGCACCTAACTGGTCCAGACCATTTCATGTTATAACATATGCATCAAATTATTCCTTAGGAGTTATGCTTACATAGATGGAGGACAAGAAACATCTATATTACATCCACTGCACTAGCCAAAGCATTGTGGATGCACAACTCTACACCACTACAGAAAAATAATTGATGGTAGTGGTGTTTTCTCTAGAGAAGTTTAGGCATTATGTTCTTGGATATAAGGTATTTATGCACATGGACCATAATGCAATCCACTCCCTAATGAACAAGTTAATGGTGAGCCCCCGTGGCATGTGGTGGCTAGTGATCTTGCAAGAATTTGATCTTACAATGGTAGATCGAAAGGGCATTGAGAATGTGCTCACTGATCACTTGTCTTGGTTTTGATGGGATAACAAAGAGGAAGAAAATCCACTATCTGGTATGTTTCTTGATGAACTCCTCTTTGTTGAAGCTATAACTGAACAATTTTCCAATGAGCCTAAATGGTATGATGGCATTCTCACCTATCTTCTCACCTAAGAGATGTCATAAGGGTTGGACCACCAGAAGAAACAACAATTTCTTCACCAGGTAAAAAACTTCATGGAGATCAATGGACACCTCTACAAGGTGTGCACCAATGGACTAGTTCATTGGTGTGTCCCTAATGCTAATCAACTATGTGTTCTCTAAGATGCTCACGAAGGTCCTTGTGGAGGACACTATGCTAGGAGATGCATAGCCATTAAAATCCTAATGGTAGGGTACTATTGGCCAACAATCTTCAAGGATGCTCACCACTACGTCCACTCTTATGAATGATGCCAACAAGATAGTGGAATGACTACTCGAATGGAGGGACCTCAACAATGGATTTAACCATTAGAACCCTTCGACATCTAGGGCATTGATTTCATGGGTTCCATCATGCCCATGTTAAATGGGAAGGCATACATCATAGTAGTTGTTGACTATTGTACAAAATGGGTAGAAGTAGCAATCGTCATCAACTGTACATCTTCTATTGCTGCTTGGTTTGTACAACAAAATGTTGTAAACAAGTTTGGTATGCCATGTGCAATAATTTCTAATAATGAAACTCACTGTACAAGCACTACTTTTTGGAAGCTCATGTAATTCTTGGAAGTTGAACTTAAATTCACAACACCAAGCTAGTGGTCAAGCTGAGGTTACCAATAGGAAAATAATAGGGATTATAATAAGAACTATTAGCAAATATAGGAAAGACTAGAGCACAAAACTCAATGATGCCCTTTGGGCCTCCCGCTCAACATGGAAACTTCCTATAGGCTATTCTCCCTATGAGCTTATGTATGGAAAATTACCAACATTTCCTATTCAATCCAAGCTCCATACACTTTCAAAAACCTATGACCTCAACCTTGACTTGAGTCTAGCACAAAAAGAAAGATAAATAAATCTCAACCTACTCGATGAAAACCGATTGGTGGCCCATTATCATCTAACAAGTTGCATAAGGCCTACAACAAAAAGTGTCATGACCTTAAAATTAGAAAAGTCAAATTTCAACAAGGAGATAAGGTTCTCTACTAGAACCCCACACATGTACCTCAACGAACTAAGTTCCAAACGTTGTGAAAAGAACCTTACATCATTTACAAAAATTTTCCTTCTGGGGCCATGATGATCTACAAACCTGAGAGCCCAGATAAGAAATAGCTAGTCAACATCCAATAAATTAAACCTTTCTATGAGCATACGTTGGCTAATACAACAAACTCCTCATCGGATGAACAACCATGCTCCATATTTTGGATCTTCTCCTTTCAACTTAGTTGTGGAGAAGATGGCCACCCATGCTAACCATATAAGCAGCTCCTCAATTTTTTAACTTTTTATTTTACACAGTTTCTTATATATTTTCTTTTAGTTTTATTTTTTGTTATGTGATTTTCTAACTTTTTGTTCATAAGTGCCAGGTACAATGGTAATGCATTGCTTGATGGTGGCATGTACTATTTTGTTATTTGATTGTTGGTGTTTGGTTTCTAGCTTTGAATTTTATTATAGATGATTACAACATGGTTTCTTTTTCATGCAAGAAGTAATGAGTCCACAACATCCACCCATTTACAAACTCTATGGTTTTCCTTATTTTAGAAATGTGCAGTCCCTTTTTTATTAACAAAACTTTAACAAATTTATGACTTTGGTAGTTTCCAAAATTGGAAAGGACTCAAAGGTTTCAATAGGGTGTGACTTCAAGTGAATTTGGTATTCTTTGTGCCTTTCTGTTTACCTAGTGATGAGCAATGATGTACCCCTACGTCTAACCATACGAATCATGAAGCGTTCACACATGATCCAGTCGAATTCTATGGACTTTATCGTTTCTAGTGCACTAGTCATTTAGGAAGCGAATCTAGCCTTAAGGTCAATCATTGTCCTCTTAATTGCACTTGTGATGTATGTTGGTATGGTTAAGTGTAACTAAGATATCTAATTTTTATCATTTTGTGTTTTATGGCTGGTGCTCAAAATGTAGATAAAAGGAATTTAATTAACTATTTTAAATTAACTAATTAACTAGCATTTAACTAATCCTAACATAAGTATCCAATCTCACTTTCCATGCACATCCTAAACCCATGTATTTGCTACTGGAGGACTAAGCACTATGCTACTGGGCATACTAAGGAATAACCCTGCTGGGATTACCAAGTGAATATGTGTTTTGCTTGAAGCAATCGTACTTATGTGTTAATATATCTAGTTCAATTACTTCGTTAACGTAATTACTAGAAAATATTTAATAACTAATTGAAAACATTTAATGCATAAATAAAATAGTTAATCTATCTAAAGTGCTGCAAGGTTCATCAAAAAGCTCATCTTTATTACCGCACACACTATTGTGCTTAGGTACAACAATGCTCAAATAAATATCCGTACACTCAATGACTCCTACTACAAGCACTCAAGGAAAAATTCTAACTTTCAAAGGGAAAAACTACAAGAGATTCACTACAACTACAATCTCCACTTGCCATAAATACAGCTGCAAGTGCGTATTTATAGTTTATTTTCAACACTACGTCAATAGGGCCTCATCAACACATGGTAAGATGCATCTACTACGCCTCGTTGACAAGACCTTATCGACACAACCAACTTAATGCGACTTATCATACCCCCATGACTAAATGAAAACTCATCCTTGAGTTCTTTATAAAATTTGGAAGGTATGGGATTATTGACTGACTTACTTTGAACAAAACAAACTAACTAACTTGACAAAAAATGAAGTGCCTAGGTGTACAGATCCACAAATTACAAAAAATGAAGGTGTTCAAGATACAAAATTGAACACCATAACTCAACTCTTCAAAACTGGACAGCATGTTCCTTGATGGTGTAAAGCTTGTTAGAGAAAATCAAACAATCCCAGGCAATGGTGGTTCCTAAGGATCTGAGGGACCTTTACCAGCTTCATGCATGGCCAATTGAGATGGCTACGACTATCCTGCTACTACTGCAACTTTAGGTGAGAGGAAAAAAGCATCCAGGAGTACTTTCATTTTCTCCTCCTTACTCTAAGGATCATGCACCTTTCATGCAGCATCTCCAATGTGGGTTGGAATGGGCACATCCCAAGGACACAAGATTTTTGGAAATAACTCCTTAGTGTTGACAAACCAAGCCACATACTTACATTCAATTCCAAATGCCCTAAATATGTTTTTCAACTCAAGGTATTCATTCATTCATTTGGCTAGGTTCTCAAAAATTGATCGTTGGTCTCTAAATCAGGCTTTGAGAACTTGAAGTTCAGCGTTTGCAGTCTCAAGCTTCTGCTTAGCATCTTTGTGATGCTTGAACTATGCTTTGTATAACAAATATGAGCTAGCCACATGTTGTTCTAGTTTTGACTGCAGTCGTTCGGTAGTCAGCATTACTAGGTTTGCATAATGGAGATTAGCCAACTCCATATACTCTATCATCTTCTTGATTTGCAACTCCTTTAAGCAAATCTCCACTTTATTATTAGCATCAATCCCATCAATGAAGGGTTTCCACAATTCTCTTTCTTATTGGAGTTGTTGAAGGGCTTCATTCATTTTTTCCTTTACCATCTAGACGTGTTTCTCATTAATTTCTTTTTGTATGCCAACCTGGTCCCTATAATAATTTTTCACCTTCTCAAATTTGAGAGCTTTGTTCTTCTAGGTGATGATCTCAATGGAAGACTTCTAACACAAGGCATGTACTTCCTCTATCGATAGATTACCATTTTCCATGCTCAATCTCCTCAATTCAGTGTTTACCCTAGCAAGCTACTCCTACTATTGATGAAGAAATTCCCATATTTGATCCTTCTAGGTATCAACATTTCATAGCTAATGATTTTGTGTGGTTAAAGGTTTATGCTCCTAGTGCATCTGTTTCAAGTCCTTTTGGATTGAGTGTGTTTCTACTTCAACTATGTACTAGTTGAAGATGGTCATAACTACCTCCTCCTCAGCCTTCTAGAATCATTCTTGAAGCTATTTAAAAGCTTCTTCTCTTATTATTGTTGGGCTGAGGATCACAGGATTTGCAAGTCAAGCATAAAGTTCAACAACCTTTGTAGCCAGTGTTGGTTTCTTTCTTGGGCTATTTCAAGTTTCCCCTTTAGAATAATGCATTTTCCCCTTGCATTTAGTAGCACTAACTGGGTCACAGTTCTGTTCTCCAAAAGATCAAAAATGTCTAGATTTGATTGCCTAATTCCTACTAATCGTTCCAACAATTTTTCACGCTAGGCTACATCTAACTTCCCACTAACCATGCTTGTAGACATCTGCACATCTCAAAGCACAGATACATTTGGTACAAATGTCATGGATGCATTCAATGCTTCTACAACATTGTAAGCCATCACTTCAGCTATTGTCTCCTATCCATGGTGCTACCTCACCAAAATAGTTACCTTTTTGCCTCCTCCAACCACATCAAGAAAGTGGCAACATTCCTAGAGATTTCTAGGAATAGATGGTGTGTTGATAGTGGTATCGTCACCTCTTGAGCATTGGGATCTAACCTTGCAGGTAGCTGTGTTTGTTGGGCATAAAAGATTGGACCACCCCTCTCCATCTAGCTAACTGTTTAGGCCACCTCATTAAGGTGACTCATCACTAGCCCATACACAAATGGATCTATCCCACTCATTTCTACACGTTGCACTTGTTCACTTAAGAGCTGTTCTCAGATTTTTTGCAAGCATCCAATGACCATGTAAGCCTTTAGTGTTGTTTCCTGAGTGGGTAATGGTGGTGGCTACTCCTCTTCTTGAGTTGTAGCTAGCATTTTATCTTTCATGATTTCTGATCATGAAGCTAAGGGAGCATGCCTGAGGGTATCATTTGAGTAGTGAAAAATGCTTGCTCTCTTGCAAAGTTTTCTAATTAGGCATGGAAAGGGCAAGGTCTTCCTTCCATATTCATTCTCCTTAAAGCACTTCCCAATCTCTAAGTAGATCAATTATGGAAGGTTAACAAGAAATTTCCCACTCAAAGCGACACAAGCTTGAGTGAAGAAGGTAGTTACCTTGCTTGGCCTCACTATTGGATTGAGGTGATAGGTCGCAATCTTGAAGTAAATTTGCTCTATTAGTGTGAGCACACCATACTCCTTACGATCAACCCTGTAGCATCACTAGGTCCACTTCCTCTTGGCCTCAAGATCACCTTTTATTTACAATTCTACTAATTTTGTTCCTGTATCAGGCAACCCAGGTGCTTGTGCAATAGCTTCTACCAAATAGGACACTTGAATGTCCTTGATCTTAATAATGGACCCTAGCCTTTGGCTACTCTAGAATAGATATGTCTATCCTATGTACCACTTCCCACTAGACATGATGATTAGCCACATGGGAGAGGCTTGTAATTGTGTCTTGACATCCTCTGGGGCTTTCTCCAAAAATGGCCCAATGTTGATCTCTTAAAGAACTGATCTTTGGGTCTCTCGGGACTTGATGATATCTAGGAAGGCTTAAATCAAAGTGACCTCAAGCCTTAGCATAGGTCCAAGCACTTCTCCTCGTTGAGATTGTTCTGTCAGCACTTCTTCTTCCAAAATCTATTGGACAAATTCCACTTTAAGCTCGTCACAAAGAGGTCCCTTTGCATGGGTTGCTTTTGGTAATTCTTGTTTCTGTTCTTGTTTGCCCCTTCCAACTCTAGGCCATTTCTCCCATGGTTGCAAGGGTTCTCCTTCCTATGAACATTTTTGTTTTAGTGCCATCTATAATCATAATGAGATCATAGATTAGTAATCATCATGTAACCCTAGAATAATTGGGATACCTTTTCTCTTAAGGATAATTACACTTGGCTAAGTTGTGATTATGGCTAATTTAATTAATCCAATTATCATTTATTTATGTATTATCATTAATAAATCATCCTAGAGGTTATTGGAAGGGTTAACTATAGAAAAAGTTTATGTTTATATATTGTTAAGGCTATTAACCCTTTGGGGGAGTTAGAAAAATTTTCAAAATTTTTCATCAGAAACCTTAAGGTTTGTGGCCCCCACGATAAAGATCATACCTCCAATAAGTGCAAGGTCAAAAAATGGAGTGATTTGGATGAATAGTTGGAATCTAAAAAATTGCAAAAAGCTCCCCATGTGTTATGAGAAATTTGCAAAAAATTCATAAGTTCTTGGTGGTATATATAGCATGTACACACTAAATTGATGAGGCCTCGTCGATGCAATCAACAATCACCATTGATTGTCATTGACTTTGGTCAAACTTTGAAAGTACAAGGAATTTTTGGATGAAATTGGGATCAAATGAAAGCTTAAAGGACCAAGAACAATATGAAAATATGAGAAGAAGATGTTGAAGCTTATAAATTGAAAAAATAGAGAAAATTTAATTTAGTGGATGAATGAAATGAAAGATTAAGGAGCACTGAGTAGTATACTCAATGAAATACACGAAAGGTAGGATTGTAGCGATGCCAAAGGTAAGGAACCTTAACTAATCAAGCCAAGAGCTATGCAAGTGAGTCCTCCCCATAGTAAGCTCATGCCCTTTTTACCCTTGCATAACCTCAACTGAAGAGTTTGTGGGCCCCATAGTCAATTTAATGGCTTGACAAGTTAAGGACCAATCCAAAAGAATCTACCTAAGAATCCCAACACATTAGACCAAGACATAGAGCATAACATAGAACATCGCAGTTAGGTGAGCTATGGTAGCATGGATGGATGATAGAGAAGGTGGAATGGAGTTCTGAATTGAGGTCCCAAGAAGTTCCTTATGGAATTTGTGGTTAAAATGACCCAAGAAGATCCATCCTCAGTCCAGACCAAAATCAACCACTTTTACTAACTTCACATCATCACTCTAAAACCAATTCATCCACTCAAGACACAAGAGTACTTCCACAAAACAACCACCTTTCCACAAAGAGAATAAAAGAGAAGTAGGAAGTGAGAGAGAGGGGGGGCCTTAGTTAGAGGAGACTTTCAGGCATAGGTGCATGTTGTTCAAGTCCCATAACCAATGCTTGGAGCCCATTTAGTTGCCCAAAGGGTGTGCTTTGAATTCCCATAATTTTATTTTATTTTTCTTTTTGGATGGGAACCATACCATGCAACGATGTTATTTGACTTCCTATTAGTGGTTCATGTGGAATAGTAAGAAGTCTGTGAAAAATACTCAAGCACTCAAGCAAGAAGAAGAGTACAAAGAGTATTGGGTCCCCTTGAATTCATACCCTTTTCAAACCTTTGAATCCTTCCTAATTCCAAAACTACCAAGGTCACCAATTAATTAAAGGTTTCTTTAATGAAAGGAACCTCAAATTCCTAGAACAAGGAAAACCATAGAGTTCATTGGATGGGCGGATGATGTGGACTCACCGCCTGTTCCATGAAAAATAAACCATGTCAAAGTCATTAGACATCAGAATTCAAAAATAGAAACCAAACATCGACAATCACAACATTAAGCACAAAACATCATTAGTAAACAGTAACAATGACACTATGTTCTATGACAATAAAGCACTTTTTATTAGCAAAAATGAGGAAATATCATACTTAAATCAAACCAAACAAAGCAAAATATATAAGAAAATGTAAAATAGTCAAGAAAGTTCAAAAGTACTAAAGATGGTGTAAAATTAGAAAAATTGAAAAATTAGGAATTTGTAAAATAAATAATTTGTAAAAATAAAAAACGTGAAGAACAAAAACTAGAAAAATTAAGAAGCCAATTTGATAGTTAGCATGGATGGCCATCTTCCCATGACTAAGTTGGAAGGAGGAGATTCCGAAAATAGAATGTGGTTGTCCATCCATTGAGGCAATAGTTGCACTGGCTTATCTTGGTTCTAGGGAAGGCTTCACTTGTTGGATATTGACCAACTACTTTTTATTTGGGCATTTAGGCTTGTAGATCAACATGGCCCCAGAGGAAAAGTTTTGATCAATTATATAAGGTCCCTCCCACAATGTTTGAAATTTTGTCTTTTGAGGTACATGTGTGGGGTTCTAGTAGAGAACCTTATCTCGTAGTTGAAGTTTGGTTCTAGTAGAGAACCTTATCTCATAGTTGAAGTTTTACTTTCCTGATTATAAAGTCATGACATTGCTTATTAAATGCCTTGTTCACCTCATTTAAGGATAAGTCCATTAATCAATTTTCATCTAATACATTTAGATTGATTAATCTTTCCTTCTATATTAGACTTAGGTCAAGGTTTAGATTATAGGCTGTTGAGAGTGTATGGAGCTCAGATAGAATCAGGAGCATTGGAAGTTTCTTGTACATTAACTCGTAGGGAGAATAGCCAATAGGAAGTTTCCAAGTTGAAAAAGAAGCCCATAGAGCATCATCAAGCTTTGTACTCCAATCCTTCCTATGCTTGCCAATGGTTTACGTTAGTATTTTTGTAATCTCCTAGTTGGTTACCTCTGCTTGGCCGTTGGCTTGGGGGTGGTAAGGTGTTGTTAATTTATGTTCTACCCCTAAGTGTTGCATTAATTTCTAAAGGTAGCACCTATGAAATAAGTTTCATTATCAAAAATTAGTGAACATGGCACCCCAAACCTATTCATGATATTTTGTTGTATAAATTTGGCAATAGTGGATGATGTACAATCGATAACGGCTACTACTTCTATCCATTTTGTGTAGTAGTCAACTGCTACTATAATATATGCCTTTTCATTGGACATGGGTCTGATGGGACCCATGAGGTCAATGCCCCATATTTTGAATGGTTCTAGTGGTTGAATCCACTGTTAAGGACCTTCCATGTGAGTGGTCATTCCTCCATCTCATTGACAACATTCACAAGACTTGATGAACTGGTGGACATCCCTAAATATTGTAGGCCAATAGTATCCTACCATCAAGATTTTTATGGCCATGCGTCTCCCTACATAGTGACCTCCACAAGGCCTTTCATGAGCATCTTGGAGAACACATAGTTGATCTTCATCAGGGACATACCAATGAATCAAGCCATCGATACACACCCTGTAAAGGTATCTATTAATTTTTATGAAATATTTGACCTAATGAAGAAATTGTTGCTTCTTTCTAAAATCCAAGTCTTGTGGCATCTCCTGAGTGAGAAGATATGTGAGGATGCCATTATACCATGTTGCTTTTGTAGGCATTTGTTCACTTATTACTCTCGTAAAGAGGAGTTTGTCTAGAAACTGATCAAAGAGTAGGCTCTCCTCCTCTTTATTGTCCCATCGTAAGTAAGAAAGGTGGTCAATGATCACATTTTCAGTAACTTTTTGATCTACCATAGTGAGATCAAATTCCTACAAGATCACGAGCCACCATATAACATGGGGGCTCACCGTTGGCTTGTTCATGAGAAAGAAAATTACACTATCATCTATATGCACAAATACTTTGTAACTAAGCACATAGTGCCTAAACTTTTCTATCACATACACCACTGCCATTAGTTCTTTATTCATGGTGGTGTAATTTAATTGTGCTTCCACAATGCTTTGACTCATGTAATGGATATAGTATGAACATTTCTTATCATCCATCTACGTGAGCACTACTTCCAAAGCATAGTTAGATGCATCTGTCATGATATGAAAAGGTTTGGACTAGTCTAGTGCTCATAGGATTAGTTTTTCTACAAGTTTCTCCTCTAATTATTGGAATGCATGTTCACATTTCTTGGTCTAGATGAAAGGTGCATCTTTCTTTGTAAGCACTACCAATGGCTTTGCAATCTTAGAGAAATTCTCTATGAATTACCGGTAGTAGCTAGTGTGTCCAAGGAATGAACGAACATCTTTAACAGTCTCTGGTTGGTGTGTTATTCCTTGGATGATCCTTATTTTTTCTAGGTCTACCTCAATCCCTTTTTACAAAATTCGATGCCCTAGCACAATGCCTTCTTAGACCATGAGATGGCTCTTTTTCCAATTGAGTCACAAGTTTTTCTCTACACATCTCTTCAGTACTTACTTAAGTCGGTCCAAGGCTTGCTCAAAGGTAGCTCCATAGGTGGAAAAGTCATCCATGAAGACTTCAACACCACTACTAATATATTGTTGAAAGATACTAAGAATCAAGTCTTGAAAGGTTGTAGGGGCATTGCATAAACCAAATGGCATCTTACAATATGCAAAAGTTCCCCAAGGACTCGTGAATGTTGTCTTGGCCTGGTCTTCAAGTGCAATTTGGATTTGGTTATAGCTACTATAACTGTACAAAAAGCTATAATAATAATGGCTAGATATGGTGTCTAACACTTGATCTATAAATGGTAAAGAAAAATTATCTTTAAATGTTGTCATATTCAAAAGCCTAAAGTTGATGCAAACCTACCATTTTCCTTCCTTCTTTGGTATAATTATGAGTGGGCTAACCCACTCACTGTCTACAATTGGATAGATGAACCCTTCCTTGAGGAGTTTCTCTATCTCCTCCTTGATGATTTTCTTTAATTTGGGGTTTAAACACCTCTACGATTGCCTTCGAGGATCATGGTCTGGCCAATGTAGATGTGATGCTGGCATATCTTTGGATCGATTCCTATTAGCTCTAGATATGAGCAAGCAAAGGTTGTTGACCATTTATTCACCACCTTCAACAACTTTTCTTTTTATTCAAGAGCAAGTTTGGCATTAATTATGATCAATTTACCATTCTTTAAAAATGCATATTCCATACTGACCGGTAAATTTTTTAGTTCTAAGGCCTCCTACTTGAAGTAATCGGGGATTTCCAACTCTCCCCAACAGGTATCATCATCTTCATCAAAGAGTTGGAAATGAACTTGTTTAATTTTGTACATGCTTTCAACATATGCACAAGTTAGTCTCTCAGTTGGCTCCATGCATATTAGGCTACTATCTAGATTAGCTATCAGCCACTAGGTGCCCTCTTGCTTTGTGGTTTCTACATATAGACACCTTTGAATGTTAATTTCTTATGCACATTGATTACATGCCTTAATGTATGTGCTCTTAATTAACCAAATCTTTTGCACGTAATTGCACCCATTATCACTGTACATGATGCATGGAATTCACTTCTTCTTAATCTTTCCTAGTTCATTTTCCTTAGATATTTCTAAAGATAGGTCCCTTGTGCCCATTCTTACATCACTTTCCCTTTCCATAATGATGGGAAAATCACTTTTGCAATTGTCCACTTTGACCACCAGAAAATCAATAGGATAGGATCACCCACAAACTATGGTCACAATGTCCTCTACTAATCTTAGAGGGATAGTAATTAAATGATTTGCTAATTCTAGATGAATTTGCTCTTCTTAAGAGGTGGTAGGTTCCAACCCTTGTACATGTCATGGGAGATGAGATTAACTCCAAAACCAGAGTCAAGAAGAGCTTTGCATGGCTCATGTCTAGTGATCTGTAGATAGATGAGTGGACTTCTTGGATCAAATATTTTTGTAGGAATATTGTTAACCTTAATCTAATTAGAAATAGCATGAGTTAGCATTACAGTGTAGATCCTAGGTAGCACTTGGTTTGAAGGGCACTCAAAGGTATTTGATGTAGAGGATAAGGGTGCTGGAGATGCAAGATAATCAACTAGAGTAAGTTGTGAAGGCTAGAGAGGACTACTAGGCTAGAAGAAAGGTCTTTTGAGATCAATTATTTGAACCACTTAGCTAAAAAATTGGTTGTGAGTGTACCGCCCTCGTAGCATTTCATTGTTGCAGCTGTGGGGGAATCTCATCCTACATAGATGGAGCAAGAGGTAACAGGGTTGAAGGTGGAGGTGTATGTGCAGAGGGATGTGGAGGATGATATGGATATGGATATGGGTTTTCCCATCAAGGATATGGTGAATGTGTTCAGTGGTACTCTAGATGATAATAGTGATACTGGAATGATGTACGACTTGCAGAACTTCTAGGGGAGATGGGCTCCTAAACATAGTACCCATATAGATCTGGTTGCCTATAAGGGTACTACTACCCTAGTGGTGGCATTTCCCATGATTATGGTTGGTACCACTATTAGTATTTTTCATAAGATTATGAAGGAGTTTCACTTGGGTAGTAAGCTTATTATTACTGGTGGAACTACCTTGGACTACCTTGAGGGTAAGGTAATCATCTTAGAGCTTGCCTCCATGTTAGGTAAGGATTCAATGCATACACTATAGACTCTTATAAGTGTAACACCACAGGGCAACATCCCTTTGAATGTTCATATTGACAAATGTCACATTTAGTTTCATCATCAAAGTCGAACTCCACAACTTCCTCTACTGTAGTAGCTTTGTCCTTACTTCTTTGGTAAGCATGTTCAGCTTCTTTTCGTTGTCTACAATTATGATCACTATTTTGCGCTTTGGATTCTTTAGCAATCTTCATGGCTATTTGAAATTTTTCATCCAAAGAGTTGCATAATTTGTCAACCTTGGCTAAAATATCATAAATGGATTTTTGGATGGGCAAGGTCTTCCTGTTCACCACTTCATCAAGTGGTGATTCCTCCTCATCAAAAAATCGAACCTCTCATTTTCTAATGGAAGGATCCTTTTTATACTCTTTAGCACTTTCCCTTTTTTATAGCTCATCTTCTTCTTTTGCTACCGGATTTGATGAGCTATCAATTTAGACAATCTTCCTTAGACATACACCCTAAGGGTTCTTCTAGTTTCTTCCCTAAGCCCATCTATGATGTGGCGAGGTTCTTCCCTCTAAGAATAACCATGGCTACGGCATTGGTGTAAGAGTGAATAGTATCAGCCCATGGTAGCATCCAGGGGTTCATGTGCTTCTTATTTCCAACCTTGGATTTACTTTCTCAGATTAGGCACTTTGGAGTATGTATTGTCCAAAATCGTCGTAAGGCTGGAAGGAAATGAACGTTGAAAGATCTTCAGAGAGATACAGACGACCCTGCCTTCGTGTAAGGGCAAGCTGGAAAAATGAAGGCAAAGTGCCTTGGATGGTCCGCACGCAGATCAACCAAGGACTTCCCTGAGTGTACGCTATTGCCTGCACTGGGGTTATCGTCACAAGCATAAAATAGAGAAAATAACAAAGCGTAACGAATGCAACAAAGCGTAATGAATGCAACAGAGCGTAATGAATGCAACAGAGCGTAATGAATGTAATAGAGATGTAATGAATGTAGCAGTACGTAAACGTAAACAGAATATACGAAGGAAGATGCAATGGAATGAAAAATGCAGAAAAATAAATCAGAATAGGACAATGGATGGCAAAATAATGAACAATGTTGTATTAATCAATGAGATGTGCACCAGTCAAAACGTAGTTGCATTGCAAGTTAGACGTTAAGCCCCGATGTGAGGTGTTAATAGGTGCTGGGAATCACGTGTGTCTGGGCTCAGGATTGCTTGTATTCTTGCTCCAAATTTTTTCCAACCGAACCCCGTTTATGTCAATGAATAGGGTATTTATACATTTTGCTAGGCTTGGGAGTAGGATTCGTGAATGTGGTCAATGGCTGTGAGATCTGTGAAAAATAGATCGCACGATAGGTGTACGTGGGAAACTACATTCTGGACTAGGTGCACTATATTTTACAATGCAAGCTAGCTTATGCCCATGGAAGCAGTGTAAGGGCTTGACAACCTCACACATGGTGATTTACAATGAATTTGCAATCAAAATTTGATTATGGCTCGCTTGGATCGGCTGTTGTAGGACATCGACTTGAGTTGATCTTGTCCTAGCATGTTTTCAGCGTGCGTCTGAAATGTTCTGGGCCATTTTTGATAGCTCACACCTGGGCATGAGCGTGACCTGGGTGTGAGCAGTAAAAATAGTGTATTTTTTAGCCTAAAATCAAGATTCTGAGGGCTGGGAACCTGGGGCAACCATTAGTGGAGGTCATGGGTGGTCCTTGTGCTCAATTTTGGCCTATTTTGGCTCAGTTTCGGGGCTCCAAAATTTGGTGATGGTGAGCCTTATGCTATGCAGCATAAGAAAATGTAACCAAAGTGTACCCAGCGAAGACGAAGTATTTTGAGCTCAAAACCTTTGATTATGGATGCCGAAAATTGGTGCAGTTGCCTGTGAGTCCCAGGGGGACCTTGCCTGTTGAATCATGAACCATCGGGAGTTGTTTCAAAGGCGTCCAAGTTTGGTCATGCTATACTCATGCTTGGGCAGCTGGATGACTTAACTTGAATCATCTAGAAGTGCTGGGCCAAAATTTTGTGGTGTTTCATTAGCCTCTCTTTGTTGATGTCTGGAGGAATCTATCTGAGAGGCATCGACAAAGAAATACAAAACACCACGAGCAACCGGGTATCAAGCATTGTCCGTCGGCACTTGGCCAGATGTCATTACATCATGTTCAAAAGTATATGGGATCGGGAAATGAGGTTTTGAGATACATAGGGAGAAGGTGTGTTACTATGAGATCAGGGATTAATGAAGGGATGATTTTGTTTGACTGTGGAAAGAGGAATGCTCTTGTGTGAACACATCATGTTGGTCCTTGTTAATAGCCAGTATCTAGCAGACTTGGGACCAAGGCATGGGATGTGCATCCTTTGGAAGAACGAGACTCTTATATCCTGTTTAAGAGAACTCGTTGTCACAACTAGAGCCACGCAGTGAGGTGGTGCATTCTTTGGAGAAACATGTTAAGTGTCAAAGGGAACCCGTTATCATGTACCTGAAACCATGCTAGGGTTTAGGATTCAGGTACATGTAGCAAGGGAACCTGTAACTCCAAAGGTAAGATAGCTTCAGATCCATATACTAGGCTATATGGTGTTTTACTTGTGGACGTTCGATGCATTGTTCAGTATGCCCATAGTGCATAGATTAATTGCTCGTGCCATCGTCTCTTGCTCTGATTCATCATTTTCTTGAGCACCATGATGATCGTTTTATTCGTAGATTCTGCTTGGCCATTGCTCTATGGGTAATAAGGTGATGAAAACGAGTGTTTAATACCTAGGCCTTCGTAGAAGCTTTTAGTATCCATACTACTAAACTATGGCCCATTATCGGTGACTATGGTCATTGGGATACCAAAGCGGGTTACGATGTTTTCTAATATGAAGTTGTAAACATGTTTAGACATGGTTTTCTTAAGAGGAATAGCTTCTATCCATTTGGTGAAGTATTCAGTCGCGGTGATGATGAAGCTATGTCCTGCTGAAGATTGTGGTGTTATCGGGCCAATGATGTCTAATCCCCATTTTTGGAATGGCTAGGTGATTTGCGCAGTATGCAACTCATTAGGTGGTACGTGTATTAGGTTATCGTGCCTTTGGCAAATGTTGCATTTCCTAACCTTGGAGAAGCAATCGTACTCCATGTGTGGCCAGTAATAGCCTAAACGTCTGATTTTCGTCACCATCGCTTTAGGTGCTATATACCCTCTGTAGAGTCCTTCTTGAACCTGTTCCACAATTGTTTGGCCGTTGATGCTACTGATGCATGTCAACAGGATGCCTTCATAGGATTTGCAACACAAGGTGTCCCTTATCAATGCATATTGCCTAGAGTATTTTCACACTGCATCTTTTTGAGCACTCGTCAGATATTGTGGCGGTTCGCCTCGTAGAAGTTACTCTTTTATGTCGTCGTACCACTCTATTGCTTATGTAGTGCTGGCGGACGCTATGGGTATTTCATCAAGGGCATTGGTCATGGGTTTGGCACAATTTGTTATGGAACTAGGCAACGCATGGAGCATCTTAGGTGTCATGTTCAGGGCTAGTGTGGCAAGTGCATCAGCAATGGTATTTTCGTTCCTAGGAATATGTTGCACATCTACGTTGATCAGTCATTTTAACAAGTGTTTAGTCAGGTCACAGTATGGTTGCAAATGCAGAGCTTTGCATGCGTAGATCTCTGTGACTTGATTAACTACCAATTATGAGTCACCTCGAACTACAAGACGTGTGATTCCCGAAGTTAGTGCCACTATAAGACCTCTAAGAAGATCTTCGTACTCCGCCACATTGTTGGTGCAAGGGAAGTTTAGTCGATAGGCAAAGGGGTGAATTTCTTTCAAGGGATATGTTATGATGGCTACAGAACTTTCCCCTCGGGAGGTGGATGCTCCATTAAAATATAGGATTTCATCGTAATTATCGGGCACTACGTCTATGCTGTTGATATCTTCATCTGGGAATTCGAGGTTGATTGTCGCTTGATCTTGTGTTGGTGATGCAGTTAACTGATTAGCTATTGCTTGCCCCTTAGTGGAGGATTGGGCAACATAATGTAGGTTAAACTCTGCAATCATCGCCTTCCATCTAGCTAATCTACTTGATTCGTAGATGTTGTTGGTGATAGCTCGGAGCACGTTATCTTTGCAAATGATATTGACTTGGTTACGGAAGAGGTAATGCCACCACTTTTTTAAGGAAAAGACAAGGGCGAAGCATGATCTCTCCACATCATTGTATCATTGTTCATGGGCAACCAAGGCATGGCTCAAATAGTAAACAGGGATCTCGGCTCCATCTTCTCGTTTTTGGAAAAGCATGGATGCAATAGATGTATCGAATGTCACGAGATAGATGTAAAAAGCCTTATCGCTTTGTGGGGGATGAACTATTGGCAGTTGAGCCAATTCCATCTTTATGCTTTCAAAGGCTTCTTGGCACTGTTGAGTCCATTGAAAATGGATGTTTTTTCGTAGCAAGTGTTGCATGGGTTTTAGTTTATCTGTTAGTTTTACGATAAAGCATCTGATGAATTGCAGTCTACCTTGTAGACCACGTAATTCGATAAGATTCCTAGGTGGTTGCATGCTAGTTATTGCTTTAACCTTATTGGGGTCTACTCATATTCCTGTCTCGGAGACTATGAAGCCAAGCATTTTTCCCGTCTTAACCCCAAAGACGCATTTCTTTGGGTTAAGCCTAAGGTCGTATTTGAGACAACGTTTGAGTACCAAGTCTAAATGCTTTGCATGTTCTTTGGTTGTTTTGGACTTGACCACAATGTCGTCTACATAATCATTGAGCAAATCAAGCATGTAATCACTAAATATATATGTCATTGCCCGTTGATATGTGGCACCTGCATTTTTTAGACCGAATGACATCATTGTATAACAAAACGTGCCCCAAAGTGTCATAAAGGTCATCTTGAGTTGGTGTTCTAGGTTGATCCTGATTTGGTTGTATCCTGAGAATCTGTCCATAAAGGATAATAATGCATGCCCAGCGGTTGAGTCAACGAGTTGGTCGATACTGGGTAGCGGGAAGTCATCCTTTATGGTGGCTACATTGAGGTCACGGAAGTCAATACATATGCGAATGCTGTCATTCTTCTTAGCGACTACAACAATGTTGGATACCCAATTGGCGTAGTCAACAGCTTGGATGAAACTGGCCTAATAGAGCTTCGTGATTTTATTATGAACTGCCAACGCTACCTCAGGCCTAACCTTTCTTGCTTTTTGCTTTAGTGGTCTAAGTTTTTCATCGAGGATGATGTTATGTTGGATGATGCAAGGGTCCAGCCCTAACATATCGGTATACAACCAAGCAAATGTTTTGATATTATTCTTCAACACTTGTGTAATGTCATTTGCAATTTGTGGATTTAGTAGAGTACTTAATTTTAATGTTTTAAGCTCACCACTAGACATGGTGATGGGGACTTCGATGAGGGGATCCTCAGTGATGTTGTCAACTTCTAAGTCCAAAGTTTTAGTCATATCCTCAGGGTAGTCTGATGTTCCTTGAGTGGATGGCACGAAACTGTCATAAATTGATGATGAATCTAGATCAATGGATTCTAGATTGACTTCTCGTTGAATGGCCCCATGTGGTCCATTGATAGACAACGTTAAAAAGAGATTCTTGCTATCCATATGCTTGTTCCTACCAATTTAAAGAACATTTTCTTGATGAGGAAGGCTTAAGTTTTATATGATTAGTCTAACAAAACGGTGGTATGTAATGGCAGTTTTAGGACATACCGGGCCGTAGTGTGGCAGTTTAAGGCTGTACTGGGCCAAAACGTAATTTGAGCTTTGTGCACGTAAATTTCTTAGATTTAAAACGTATGAGTTGCTTTGGGAGGATGAATAAATGTATGCAAGAAATAAAAAAAATGGCTACCGACAGAATAAAATAACTAAGATATAAATGAGGTAAAACGCGCCACGTGTAAACAATTGGGGTAAAGGAAAGAAAGGGGGACCAAGTGGGATGCAAGCGTGAGTAACTAATGCAGCATGAGTTAGTGAAGGTAACGAGCAGTTGTGAGTGTTTGGGAATAGAAGGCAGTGTGAGTTGGAGGGCTTTCCATCAACGTGAGCGACTGTAAACTCGTGCTCAGCGTGACTTCTAAGCAGCGTGAGCGATTTGAAGACTTGCAGCATGAGCAAGAGGGACCGGTAGCGTGAGTAACAGGGCCGGACAGTGTGAGTACAGAGCAGAATGAAGGGCAAGGGGAAGCTGGAACAGGGAAAGGGGAAGAGGCAGGCAAGCTTAGCGTTTGTGGAAGAGAGCAAGGAGCTGCTACAACACCTTCCACAACCAAGGACTTCTTCGTGGGTTGGAACCCTACGCAGGTTTATTGCTTGCCTCTTTTCTTTTCAATTTTTTGCAGCAGAACACCCACGAGTGGCAGTATCAAAGTTATCAAAACCACCGTATTTTAGTGTATGAGGGCGATTTGAATTTTAATTATCTGAAAATGATCGTGTTTTCTGCGATCTTTCACTGTGTTCGAGGGCATTTGTGTTTCAAATTGCATTTGTAGTTACTGTTTCGATTCCTACCACTGATTTTGGCTGCCCTATTTTGGGTATCTTTGGTTACGCTCGGGTTGGGAGAAACAAGGTTTCGCATTGCTGCTCATCGTTACATAAATCGCAGGCGCCTCTGAAGCGTTAGGGCTATTTATTTTATTTTTTGTGTGAATTGCAAAACTATAATTTTTTTTGTAAATTGCTGGCCTCTAAGGTAGGATTTGAACACGTGCATTGCTAATTTGCAGCATGATTACTCAGTGTTTTCCCCTTTTCATTGTGGGTTATTGTATCTGATCTTTGGCGTAAATGAATCGATTGTGAACAAGGGCAAGGTCAACGTGAGGGTTTGTTTGGGCGCAGTGAACTACTGTGAGCAGCGTGAGTAACCTTCTACAGCATGAATAAATTGGAGAAGGGTAGTGTGAGCAACTGTCCTTGTTACAGTGTGAGTAGCGTGAATAGTGCCTTAGCCAAAATCGGCCTCGTTGATCCACTACCAACGTTTGCACTAAAAAAAATTTCGTTGTTTATGGGTTACCCTATAAACTGACGTCCAAAGGTTAAAATACAAAGTCTGCAACGTGAGTCAGCCACCATTCGTAGCGTGAGTTAACTACCATCCGCAACGTGAGTCAGCTGCCATTTCGTAGCATGAGTCAGCTGCCATTTCGCAGCGTGAGTCAGCCACTGTTTCCATCGTAGCGTGAGTTCTTCGGTTTGGGTAAAGTATCACTACGATTCCACGAAAAATCTAAACGCTTGTCAGATGACCGTAAAATAATGGCAGCGTGTATTTTGGGAGGATGAACGTAGCGTGAGTTAGGCCTCTTACTTGGGCGACGCGTGTGGTGATATTGGTATCGATCTTTCGAATAGTTAAAACAGCTTCTTGTGTGTCATTATTTTACATAAGCTATTATTTACTGCCAAGAATACACTGTTTCTTAAATGATCATGATCGAATACACCAACGTTGAGCAAGACAAGTTCTCACGATACTGCCCATGCCGCCGATACAGTTACTATGTCCTCATCAAGTGCAAACCATCCCATGGCATTGTCTCCAAAAATACTTCCAAAAAGTCTTGTATGATTTTAACTTACATAATAGTGTAAGATGAGTTACTAAGTGTCAACAGCGTAACAGCCCTGTTCCCACAGGAAGAAATTAATCAAATTTAATACAATCCAACAAGACCTCCGCCCAAAACCCCAACTTTGTCACTTTGTGGCAAATATTTTGAAGTTACTTTTATTTTTATTTTAGTGACCATGGATTATTTGGTCCATCTAATCATGCCCTCGCAAAAACATGAAGTGAATTACTTTGTTTATTTTATCTCACCTTTCCCTTTCGGTTTTTGTAGAAGTGTGAGGGTTAGCAGAGGTAAGGGTACAACGTAAGGAAACTAGGATTGGGGATAAATTCATGATTTTCAGGGGGCATTAGCGGGCACACTTTTACTTTTCATGGGTCCAAAAATTCGCTCGGCATGCCACCTCTCCGATACGCTGCCAAATATCAAAGAGACCTATGGAGGTGCCAATTTACCTTTCCGCCCAAAGTGCATCAAACTTTTCAATGGGGAGATTCGAATAAACACTTTATCACCTATTGTCTCTTAAAAAGGCCTCCTTCTCCCATCGTGAATCATTTTTCCAACTTTTAAGTTAATGTGGATTAACTGCTATTTTACCTATGGTTGTAACATGAAAATCATAATTTTTTTTTTGCAAACATTATCATTCTCATGTTGGTATTACCTAGAGTTATTTATTTTATTATTGTTTCTCTGGCCAGTCCTCTCTTGGATATTTATGTTTTGTTGATGGTTACTTTCATTTGTGTGTTTTATAAATTTTAATTTACTTACCTAGGATCTTGTTTTTGTGCAAGGACATGTTGATAATGAGGCTGGCCCAATGGGGTGGGACTTGATGATGCGAATGAGTTTGGGGATTAAGCCCCTCCTAACACGCTAATGTTTAATTTAACCTGTTATTGTTGTGAGCTTAGTTATGTTTTTTTTTTTTTTTTGTTGATATTTTGTGAATTGTATGAAAGCAAATGTATGATACAATGTTAACATTTATCCATTTATACATTTATACATTTTTTTGTTGTTTTTATGTTAATCAAGTTTTTTTTTTTATTTTAAATTTTTGTCCAAACTTTGGATAGACACAAGTGTAAACGCAAATGATTTTTTTTTTTTGTTTTGATTTTGTAATTTGTTTTTGTTGTTTTAGTTGTTTATAAATATGTGTGAATGTAACTGAAATGGTAATAGCATGGAAGAAATGTAAGGGGAATAATAATTTGTAGAGCAAGGATGCCACTATGCATGTAAACGAGAATGTAATTTTAAAGAAATGGAAACGTAATTTGTTCTAGTTTAAGGCCCGACTATTTTAGTGGGTTTTAAAATGAACCGGCCATTCCTGATCGTGGCTAATTTTATGTCATTGCGAACGTGTGGTATTTTAACATCATTCCGAACGCGTAGTAGTTTAACGTCATTTCGGACGAGTAGTCATTTTAACAGTTGAGTAGTTTCTTTAGTTTTCGAAGACTGACATGGGATGTTGGGCATGTCAGTGTAATTGTATATTTAGCATCTCCTTCGCTAATTATGTTAAATGGAAATTCGGACCATGAGACGTCTCGGGGAATAACTCCTATGTCAGCATGCTCTAATGTTTCCATGTTTCGTGATGTTTCTATATCTTCCGGGGGATCGCAATTTGGGGATTAGTTATCGCTTTGGTTTTCGATGGGTGTGGCATCCTGTTTAAGCTCGAGAGTAGTGTTGTCCTATTTAGGCTTACTGAATTCAACTTCTGAGCCTTGGTTTGTGCCTACGTGTGCAGAGGTGTTGGGTGTAGTCGCATCACCGTGTATAATGATTTCACCACCTTCATAGGGTAAGTGAATCTCTTAGTGGATGGGTGAGGATACTGCTTTTAGTTGGGCTAACCATGGCCATCCCAATATCAAGTTAAATCCAGGAATCTCATCTACAACTACAAATTCTGCTGAGGTGGGGAACCAGTCCCCTGCTATGAAATCCAAAGTTAGTGTTCCTTTGACAACTACGTATGATCCATTGAACAATTTCAGGAATGTCATGGAAGTTGGTGTAATTTGTTCAGTTAGCCCTAACTGTTCGATGATGGGGTATGGTACTACGTTCATGGCTGCTCTATCATCTACGTGCACCCTATGTATTTTAAATTGATTTACTTGTATAGTTATGAACATGGGTGCAGTGGTGACTTCTCCCGTTTTTTCATCTATTTTTATATTATCCGTGTTGAAGCTTAGTGATGTAGCTCTTGATCCTTGGTGTGGAGACACTACCGCATGAATGGAAGGTTCATTTGTAGGCAAGTCTTCACTAACTGGGATTGATGTTAACATGCGTACTAAGGCTTCACGGTGGACTTGAGAAGTCATCATTAGGTCATACAAGATTAAAGATGTTTTTTTTTGTTTAAGTGCCTGTGTGACCTGAGTTAGGGCACTAGCCAAGTCATTACTGTTTGGTATGCTCGCTGAGACTTGGTCCATTGGACCCAATAGCTGTATCTCTTGTGGAATGGCTTTCATGTGGTCTGATGTGACGTTTGGGTTTGATGCATCTGGCATTCTTGATTTTTTGTTTTCGTGACTTGTACTCGGCTCGCTAGTTGTTGAAGCCATAGGTACAGCATTTAAGGGAGTGGGTTTCAATGTCCCCAATTCAAGACTTCGACGTTCCTTTTCCAACCATTCCCTGGTAAGTCTGTCAGCAAGATGTTCTCACAAAGGTCATGGAGGAACTGTTGGAGCTTGAACATCAGGTTGTTTTGGGACGTGGATTACGAATGGAGCAGGTCAGGATTGCGATTGAACAGTTGGAGGTGGTTGTGTGTCAGGATGTTTGGGCACCCTGATGACGAATGGGGTTGGTTTGGTTTGCGGTTGAGAAGTAGGGGGTTGAAGATCAGGATGTTTGGGTATCCTGATTATGAAGGGAGTTGGTTGGTTTTGTGTTGGTACCTCCGTGGTTGCAACCGTAGGTGGCACCCAGACCATAAAGGGAGTGGGCCAGGTAGGCGGTTGCACATTTACAATTGCATTGACAAGGGGTACATGAATGACGAATGGTTTTGTAGGCATAGGCAGATTGTATGTGGGATACGAAGATTGTGGGGATGATGTTGACGCTGTAGGAGGAACATGAATCACGAAAGGTTTCTGGGCATTCCTTGCTCATTTCCGATATGGATCGTGTTAATGACATAAGGAGCTTCCTTAGTATTAAGGGGATCTATGTACACACCCATAGATTGATTCTGTGATTTAACGGGGTTAGCATCGTCAAATGTTATTTCACCCCCATCAATCATACGTTGTATGTCCTGTTTGAGAGTGAAACAATAATCAGTACCATGCCCATTTCGTTGATGGTACTCGCAAAATCAATCTAATCTAAAGCCTCTTGGAATAGGAGGCTCATTTGGAGTTTTCAAGCTTGGGTTTTGGCTAATTCGCAGAATCGGTCATGCCTCTAGGCTGCTGCTGGAGACAGCTACTTGTGTTTAATGGCCCCAGCCTTCAAAAGTTGATCTAACAATTGAGAAGGCTTCATGGGAAGTGGTGTGTATTGAGTAGGGTTTTTCCTCTCAAACGTACATGCATGACCCGTGTTAGCAGCTTGCGTGGTGGATGATTCAGGTGTGTGTGCGGGAGCAATTCTCTCATAGTTAACGGGGGTAGTAGGTGGTCTGCCTTGCTGTCCCATTTGGTAGGTTGAGTCTTTGCCACTTCCGCTACTATTGCTTTAGCCTTTTCTTTATCTTTTTTAGTGTGTTGATTTTTGAAGGCTGAGTAAGTAGGGTCATGGCTATTTTGGGCTACCTCTTCTATGTTTTTAATCTGTACAAAAGCTTGGCTTAGAGTGCGCGCATTTAGATCGTACAGTTTTGATTTGACAAAATCATTCATGGCTCCCTTAAGAATTGTAAGAAGGTATGTTTCTGGGATTGGCTCATGAAGTTCATTGAGTGCGACACTCCATCTTTGGATAAATTTTTGTACAGGTTCAAGGGGTGCTTGTTTTACCTGTATGAAACTGTCCAAGGTTGCTTCAGGTTTCAGGTTGTATTTAAACCTGGTAATGAACTGGTGTAAGAGGTCCTCCAAAGAGGATATGGAGTTACGAGGCAAGGCTCGGTACCAGTCTAATGCTCTGCCAGTGAGGGACATGGCAAACACACACAAGATTGCATGGGGCCAAGCCTAAAGCAACAAGCATTCTAGTCTAAATGTGACTAGATGGGTGTTGGGGTCTCCTTTCCCGTTGTATTTGGTTAGTTGAGGCAAAGAAACTCCTTTGGGCAAGGTCAATGATGGGACCGAAGAGCTAATAGGATCGTCTTGGTAAAAGTCCAATACTTTAAGCCTTCATTATTAGCGGTTTTGAGGCGTTTTACCTCGTTGGCTAGTTCCTGCATCATTTTTTTAGCTTCAGCCCAGTCTTGGGTACTAGATAAAGGGGGAGGTTGATTAGTTTGAGTGCCATACAAATTAGACTGTTGTACAGTTGGTGGGAATGATGATTGTTGAGTGATCGGAGGTTACACTTGTGGCATATTTATAGTGGGCACTACTAAGGTTTGCATACCGTAAGGTGTGGGTTGTTGTTGTTGTTGAGTAACAGGGGCAAGCCATTGCCCAACTGTGAGTTGTGCATGGAGACTTTGTACCTAGTGTTGTACTGGAGGAGCCAAGGGTGTGGTATGAACCCGTACTCGTGGGATAAAGTATGTAGATGTGGTAGCAGGTATCATGGATGGCATCCCAATTACTTGGGATGGCAAAGTTGCTCCTACATTAATTTGAGAGGGGGGTTGTACTTGTAAGAGGGAGGATAAGGTAGTAATCGGAGGGATAGTGGGGATGGGCATAGTGAATTGAGAGTTGGTCATAGGAAGAGTGGGCATGAGAGTGGGTACTTCTTGTTGGGGCACATGTGCTTGAGTGGTTTTAAATGAATGGAGGGACATGGTCTCCTCAGTGAAAGGGTGAAACAACGAATTTGCATAAGTATGTGGACTGAGGGTATGGTACGAATCTCCATGCTCAGATTAACCTGTGAAATTGTCTTCCTCATCTCCATTTTGAAGCTCTCTGATAGGTTGCCACAAGGTTTGATCCCTTGCCATGAGGAGCTGCGTTATAAGTTCATGATGAGATTCTGAGAGAGGAATCACATCGTATGCTGAGGGGATAAAGTTGTGGCCCCCCTTATAGATGAGCTCAAAATGTCTTTTTGCTTCTATTTCTGCACGATCAGTGGGTAGATTGGCTTGGATATTTACACAGATGAAATTGTATTGTTTCGGGGTGAGAACTGTATAGGCAGGGTATTTGCCTTGTAACCTAAGCGACCGATGAGTTGGTCCTTGAAGGTTCATTTCTCCAACGGTGATTATGGATTTGGTTGCAATCACAGGATTTGGGGTTTCAGCGTTAAGGTCAGAGATGGGCAATGTTGTCTTGATCTGGGAATCTTCCATGTGTATAACCGGTTTGACTAGCCAAATTTATGTAAGCAACGTATGTAAGGCTAACTTGAGCAAACTAGTCTTAGCGTAACCAAGCTCAGCATGCATAACTGGTCTGAGCGTAACCAAGCTCAACGTGCATAACAAGGCTCAGTGAGTGTAACCAGGCTTAGCAAGTGTAACTAAGCTCAGCGTGCGTAACAAGGCTCAGTGAGCGTAACCAGGCTCAGCGAGCGTAACCAAGCTCAGCGTGTGTAACAAGGCTCAGTGAGCATAACCAGGCTCAGCGAGCATAACCAAGCTCAGCATGCGTAACAATGCTCAACGACTGTAACCAGGCTCAGCAAGCGTAACCAAGCTCAAGGTGTAAAAATTTGCAATGTGAGCAAGCCTAGCAAAAATAGGTTCAGTGTAAACGAGGGTTTTGGTTTCAGCGCTTAATCTGTGCAACTTTTCAAACCGTAGGGCGACTAAGGCTTTTGTCAAACGGCAAGTAGGAGCCCTTCCTTCTAGCGACAATTTCTGTACTGTCCGAAATAGTTGGCATAAGGCTGGAAGGAAACGAATGCCGAAAGATCTCCGGAGATATATAGACGACCCTGCCTTCACGTGAGGGCAAGCTAGAAAAATGAAGGTAGAGTGCCTTAGATGATCTGCACGTAGATCAACCAAGGACTTCCGCGAGCGTACGCTATTGTCTGCGCTGGGGTTATCGTCACAAGCATAAAACAAAGAAAATAATAGAGTGTAACGAATGCAACAAAGCATAATGAATGCAACAGAGCGTAATGAATGCAACAGAGCGTAATGAATGTAACAGAGATGCAATGAATGTAGCAGTACATAAACGTAAACAGAATGTACATAGGAAGATGCAATGGAATGAAAAATGCAGAAAAATAAATCAGAATAGGACAATGGATGGCAAAATAATGAACAATGTTGTATTAATCAATAAGATGTGCACCGGTCAAAATGTAGTTGCGTTGCAAGTCGGACGTTAAGCCTCAATGCGAGGTGTTTACAGGCGCTGGGAATCACATGCGTCTGGGCTCAGGATTGCTTGTATTCTTGCTCCAAATTTTTGCCAATCGAATCCCGTTTATGTCAATGAATAGGGTATTTATACATTTTGCTAGGCTCGGGAGTAGGATTCGTGAATGTGGTCAATGGCTATGAGATCCGCAAAAAACGGATTGCACAACAGGTGTACGTGGGCAACTACATTCTAGACCAAGTGCATTGTATTTTACAACACAAGCTAGCTTATGCCCATGGAAGTAGTGTAAGGGCTTGACAAGCTCACACATGGTGATTTACAATGAATTTGCAATCAAAATTTGATTTCGGCTCGCTTGGATCGACTGCTACAGGACATCGACTTGAGTTGATCTTGTCCTGGCATGTTTTTGGTGTGCGTCTGAAATGTTCTGGGCCATTTTTGGTAGCTCACACTTGGCTCACGCTATCAACGTGAGCTGGGCGTGAGCTAGGCGTGAGTGTGACCTGGGCGTGAGTAGTGAAAAAAATGTATTTTTTAGCCCAAAATTAGGATTTTGAGGGCTCAAAACCTGGGGCAACCATTAGTGGAGGTCATGAGGGGTCCTTGTGCTCAATTTTGGCCTGTTTTGGCTCAGTTTCGGGGCTCCAAAAGTTGGTGACGCTAAGCCTTACGCTGTGCAACGTAAGAAAATGTAACCAAAGTGTACCCAATGAAGACAAAGTATTTTGAGCTCGAAACCTTTGATTCTAGATGCAAAAAATTGGTGTAGTTGCCTGTGGGTCCCAGGGGGACCTTACCTGTTGAATCGTGAAGCATCGGGAGTTGTTTCGGAGGCGTCCAAGTTTAGTCATGCTGTACTCATGCTTGGGCAGCTGCATGACTTAACTTGAATCATCTGAAAGTGCTAGGCCAAAATTTTGTGGTGTTTCAGAGCACATCTCATATTTATCATTAAATAACTCTAGCATGGTACTCCATCTATGGATAAACTCTGACTCTAAGGATTCATACCAACTTTCAACTTCTTTGATGAGTGTCCTTGAAAAAAGCTTGAGTTTTTGCCACTCATTCTCTATGTTCTGTAAGGTGTAGGCATCATGAAAAGCTTGTAGATGTGTCTACAGATCAGAACTGTATCCCCCCTGAAATCTTGAAATATTTTTCATGTCTAGGCACTTGATTCGACTATCTTTCATATGCCTAATTGGAATTTTAACTACCTTCGCAATGTTGAGCATACTTTGAGTTGCCAATAGAGGTTCATCATCATCACTGCATTGGTGATGTTGATGATGATTTTGGCCACCCCTTCAGTTTTGGTGGCCTTCATGGTCATAGTTATCTCACTAATCACCTTCATCATAGTTGTTTCAATAGCTACTTCTATGAGAACCATCAGATGAAGAGGAATGTTCTGAACCAAATGAAGAGGATGAAGAGGAAGGTGGATCGCCACTTCCATCATGGTGTCCACCACCACTCTTATGCTTATTATGATCACCATTCTTAGATCCCTTGCTATTATGATACTTAACCAAGTCCCTACCTTGGCTATCACCTCTTCCTGAACCTATTTTATGAATAGTGAATCACAAGTTCAGGTTCACACCCTTACCATCTATATCAGGGGGTGGAGAATCTTCATGTTGAGAACCTTCAATAGGAGGATTCTTAGTGTCATCTTGATTTAGTAGGAACAAGGGATTATTGTAATGTTTTCCCTTTGTAGCTTCATGGAGTTTCTTTTGACATTGATCTTGTTTGCATTGTGTTTCATTGCGATAGTAGTTTCGAGTGTCATATCCATCCATAATGTATTCTTCATGAAGATTTGCTATGCCCAGCTTCTTGAGGATTTTGAATAGCATCCTAGGCATAGATCGATTAGAGGGCAAGATGATGTTGCCCTCTAATAAATCATGTTTTTCATCACTTTGATATCGGGGTGGCTGCTATATCGAGTACATGATATCAGGTATGTAATATCGCAGCCCAAGATGCAATATCATACATTCGATATCACAGGGTTACTTCCAAGTCTACAAATACAATGCCCAAGCACACAATTGGAAGTAGCTTTTTAGTAGTCAAGTAGCAAAACTCTTATAGTTTTTCCATTTGAAAGTTAGAATGTTTTCCAAGTGCCTATAGCAAGAGGTCTAAGTGTGAATAGATCTTTATTAGAGAATTGATGTACCTAAGCACACCATTGTGCTGGCAATAAAGACAAGTTCTTTGATCCATTCCTTGCAGCACTTGAGATTTTCATTCTCATGCATTTGTATTTCATGTAATTTACATTAATGTTATTTATGAAATAATTAATTTTTATTAATCAAGAAACTTATTAAGATATACAAGCATGACCCCCCTCGAGCATACATGTGACACTCAGTAGCTCAGAAATGATTAGTGTTTGATAGCCCAACAATGTTCGCATGAAGTTCAGGATGTATCTGGGAAGTGGGAACGGTTACTTATGTTAGGCTAGATTAGACTTTAGTTTTCTTAGTAGTTAATCATTTTTATTTTTAATCACTCTTACTTTTATTCTTATTCTAGGTGAGTAATTCCATAAAAACACAAAACAATAAAAATCATACGCCTTAGTCACACTTACCCATACAATTGCATTCCACAAGTGAGACTGGGAAGACAACAAATGAACAACACACACACACTACTTAGCTCTAGTATACTTAGTAACTATAGTCTACGGAATTCAATTGGATTACACTTGAACACTTGTGATTCATATGGTTGGGCGTAGGGATACCTTGCCGCTCACCATCCTCCATATCATGCCATCACAGCTATTCATCCTAATGTAGGATGAAGGTGAAGTTTGACACAAACTCATCTGGGACTAATGGTTTGATATCTTTGTGCTTGCAAGAAGAAGAAGAAATTTTGCAAAACAAAATAAAATAAAATTATCAATGTGCTTATATCATTCTATGTATATTGGGAATGATATTAACCTTGAGGTTTATACAATGATATTAATGATATTCACTTAAACCTAAATAGCACATGTTCCACAAACAAAGTCCCCGGCAACGGCACCAATGATGAGTGGCGAGGTACCCCTACGTCCAACCATACAAATCAAGAAGCATTCAAGTGCAATCTAGTTGAATTCCCTGAACTTTATCGTTTCTGATGCACTAGTCCTTTAGGAAGTGAATCTAGCCTTAAGGTAAATCATTGTCCTCCCAATTACACTTTTGATGTATGTTGGTATGTTTAAGTGTAACTGAGGTATCCAATTTTTATCATTTTTTGTTTTATAGTTGGTGCTCAAAATGTAGATAAAAGGAATTTGATTAAATATTCTAAATTAACTAATTAACTAGCATTTAACTAATCCTAACATAAGCATCCAATCCCACTTTCTGTACACATCCTGAACCCATGTATCTGCTGCTGGGTGACCAAGCGCTATGCTACTAGGTGTACCAAGCACTAACACTACTAGGATTACCAAGTAAATACATGTTATGCTCGAAGTGGTCATATTGATGTGTTTAATCTATCTAGTTCAATTGCTTCGTTAATGTAATAATTGGAAAATATTTAATAAATAATTGAAAACATTATGATGAACAACGATATCGCATCCGCCACGCGATATCGCGGATGTGATATCGCATCCTGCCTCATCTTCTATAAATAAGAGGTGGCGCCCTTTGTTCCCGATAGTTAGACTTACACCCTTAGCCAAACTCTTGCAGTTTTACCATTCTAGAGTTAGAATAATTTCTGTGTGCCTGCAATAGGAGTCACAGAGTGAACGGATCTTTATTCAAGAAATTTGTACCTGAGCACACATTTCTGTACGATAATAAAGACAAACTTTATGATAAACCTTGCAGCATACAGATTAAGCTAATTAATAATTAATTATTATTGAATGTTTAATGCTTTCCTAGTTAATTAATTTCTCTCTCTACCCTTGACACTCTTAGTTAAGTACACTCAGTATGACTGCTTCGAGCATGCGTGTAGCACCTGGTAACCTAGTAACGATTAGCATTTGGTAACCCCAGCAGTGTTGCACTGGTTTAAGATGTGTACGGCAAGTCGGAATGAATACTGGTGTTAGGACAATTAGAACCTAGTTAATGAATAGTTAATGTAAGTTAGTCACTTAGTTCTCTTTCCCTTTCCCTTATTAGCATAAGACATCAAAAAGACAAAAGCTATAAAAATCATGTACCTCAAGACTACTTAACCATACAACTGTGACAATACAAGTAAGTTTGGGAAGACAATGATTGATTAACCTTGAGTGTTCCATTAAGGTGCGTAAGCACTTAGTCCTTAGAGTTCGACCGGATCATGCATGAAACGCTCATATTCGTATGGTTGAGTGTAGGAGTACCTCGCCACTCATCATTGGCGCCATTGCTGGGGACTTAGTTATTTGTGCACTGTGTAGAACATAGGAAATCATCCATATTGTTGGAACACTAGAACGAACCCTTAGGGTTAATCAAAGAAAGATAAGATAATGGTACATTGCACACCGAACAAGACAAGATGTCTTCTTCTTCGCATAAGAGCACTTCACCGCCTAGGACTAATACAAGAGATAGTTGATGACATATTACATGTAACCAAGATCTGTCAGTTCCTCAACAGTTTCGTGTGGTATATACTCATCATGATGAGTATGTACTCAATTTCACCTTTATTCTCCACCAATATGAACAACTACGTTGGAAAGACTTGGAGGGTAACATAGTGTTGCGTTCAGACTGATCAGTCCCCAACATGCTCCTTCATGCTCTCACATGAATAGACATGCCACTTTTATACACAGAATACATTCCATGCAATCATGACATAAGGGACTATCATCCCACAGAAGCACAACGTCAAAGGGACTTGCGACAAGAGAGATACCATACATCCTTGAAGGGTAAAGGGTCCCATAATGCTCCGCATGTCTTGAGCGAAATTGAGGGTGGTGAACCTGCTTCAATAGGTTCTCCACAAAATGGTGTTTCCCCTCCTAACGATGGTTAGAAGGTGGTGTATTAGAACCTCCACTCCACTATTCACAACCTTGGTTCTGATATCCACGAACATGAAGTGTTCAATGAGGGAACACAAAAACACAATAAGGGCGGATGTTTTGATCGTGATCACGATCGAGGCCGAGACCACCGAAGAGAAGGTAGAAAACATCACCATGGCAATGGTTCTTCTCCTTCTTCACCTTCATCGTCACCTTCACTCTCTCCTTCAGTGTCCAGACATAGTCATAAGGAACCTAATCATGAGGATAAAGGAAAACATAGTGAAAAACATCAATGAGAAAATCAAGAACGAGGACGAGGGCACTCTAAGGAATCAAGGCATAGAAGAAGGGAGAGTATGGAACCGCGTAGACATCATAGACACTATGAATGAGATGATCATGAAGAACCCCTACTCACAACTAGAAGCATGCTAGATATAACAGAGGTTGTAAGAGTTTCAACAAGGCACCAAAAGGATAGTAGGATCAAGAGGTTAGACATGAACAATATCCCACGATTTGAAGGGGGATACAACGCTACTTCTCAAAATCATTTACAAGCATTCCACGATGCATGTGCCTTGTAAAACATCGAGAACGAATGGCAAAAACTAAAGTTGTTCCCAAGGACACTAGTGAAGGAAGAGGAAAGCTGGTACCGATCCTTAGAACCGGAATCCATTCGGAGGTGGAGTACAATGTTAGAACTATTTAATGATAAGTACCAAACATACTCCCAAGTGTCTAACCTGCGAAAGAAAATCCAAGGATGGAAGCAAGGAAATCATGAACCCTTGGATGTTGTCATGGACCTCTATTACGCACTGTTACATCATTGCCCTAGCCATGGTTATTTGCAGCAGGATCAACTACGCCATCTCGTAGATGGACTTAGGCATGAAACAAGGAGAACCCTTGGAATGTATGCCCAAGGGAGACTATCAAAGCTTAGGTCTCATCAGATTCATAAATTGCCAGAGCAAGTAGCCAAGGAAGAAGGTGAGCTATAAAAGAGAGAAAGTGCGAAAGAATACAATCGAGATCCTTTCCTTCGAGAAAGGGGAGTGAGATTCTGTGAGGAGGAGGAAGATTCACCACTTGAAGAGATGGTGAATAGGAAAACTTTTCCACTCCAAAAGTCAACAACAGAAGTATAAGCAAAGGTAAACCAAATGTGGGACTCCCTAGATAGTAGGTTTGAAACTGTTCTTAAAATTGTAGAGGAGTCTAGGGAGCGAGGTAGTGACCATGACAAAAAGAAAATGAGAGATGTGGACAATGCACATAACAAGGGTAAGGGAAAAATGGCCATCACAAAAAAGGTTATGGATTTAGACATAGACAATGATGGTGGATGCAAGATATGCTAATATGACCATCCTAAGGGATGTTGCCTAGTGATCTCACATCTACAAGAGTCTGGGCTGTATGCACTCAACCCACGAATTAACAAATGGCAAGCACCCCAATGGTTACCTTATCCCCAAGGTAACCCAAGGTAGTTCCACCAACCTTCAACATATTATCCAACCACAACTTATTGAGCAACATTAATAGTGGCAATACCCATAGTCATGGGGGATGCCACCACCAAGGCAACAATACCCCTATTGGCAACCAGACCCATATGGCTACTACGTGCAGCATCCAATCTCTCCACGTGACTCTATTGGTCACATTACACCACAACATCACTACCAAGCCTATGAGTATTATAGAACTCCTTCTCCTAGGAGAGATAACCCATAAGCATAGCATCCTTTAAATCCATCCGCAACTCTCACACCAATGGCTCCATTACCACCCACTCCAGCAATGCAAGGGAAACTCCCTACTCAACCACAGCAACACAATGCCATGAGCGCTGTAAATCTTCAACCCGCTACTGGTTCTGACAACCGTATGAAGAGAATCCCTTTCTTCAGAACCAATAGTCCAACCAAGCCCTCACAACCACAAGCGGTTGAACCTCTTAACGCCTCCCCATCAAATAAGGCTTCAAAGCTCCCTTCAAACCAAACACCGAGCTCAATGCATACGGTTATGTTAACGCATGTCATTATTGACTGGATTAAGGTGGGCCACTTTCCTAGGAAATTCTCTGATCCTGGAACACTCTAATCTATCTCCAAGTTGCTAGGAATGAGCCATGTAAAGCTCTTCTGGACTCAGGTTCCGGAGTCAATCTAATATCACAAGAGATGTACGAAGCCTGGAACCTACCTCCATTAAGGAAGAGCAATATTCGCCTAGAGTTGGCCGACCAGTCCATCACTGTTCCCTTGGGACTGGTGGAGGACATTGTTACCATAGTGTGTGGGTGATCATACCTGGCTGATTTCCTAGTAATACAAGTGAACAACGGTAAAGGGGACTTCCCTATAATAACGGGGAGGGCAAGGCTAAGTGCTATAGATGCATGCCTAGGAAACCACGATCTTTCCCTAGAAATATCTAAAAAGAACACTTTTGGAAAGATCGAGAAGAACAAGGTCCCATGCATCGCATACAGTGATACAAGGTGTCATTATGTGCAGAGATCATGGGTTGTGCAAAGTTTAACATTGCTTGCATGCAACCAGTGTGCACAAAAAATTAATATACAAAAGTGCCTATATGCAGTAGCCACATGACAAGAAGACACCTAGTGGCTGATGGCCGATCAAGAGAGCAACTCGCTAATGTGCATGGAACTAACTGAGGGAATAACTATTGCTTACATCGAAAGCATAGATGCACTCGAGCAAGTACACTACCAACTTCCAAACCTTAACCTTGAAAACATCAACTGGGGGAAGTTTGAAATTCCTGAAAAATTTAAACAAGAGCCCTTAGATTTGAAATCATTGCCCACCGGTCTGGAATATATGACCCTCGAAAATGAAAAACTGGTAATCATCAATGCAAGACTTACTTCCAAATAAAAAGAAAGACTACTGAAAGTAATTAACAACTGGTCAAAGGCCTTTACCTAGTCATATTGCAAATTAACTAGAATAGATCCTACGATATGCCAGCATAGGATTTACACTAACCCCTCCATGAAACCTCAAAAACAACCGTAGAGGCAATTGAACCCAAAATTGAAGCAAGTAGTAAAAGAAGAAATAAAACAGCTTCTTAAGGCTGGGTTCATATATCCCATTGCCGATAGTAAATGGGTTGGCCCTCTAGTGGTCATGCCTAAAAAGGGAGGCAAATGGAGGATGTGCATAGACTTTAGGCTATTGAACATGGCAACATTTAATGATCACTTTCCGTTGCCATTCGTTGACCAAGTCTTAGACATCATAGCAAGGCATCGCTATTATAGTTTTCTGGATGGCTATAGTGGCTATAACCAAATACGGATAGCCCCAGAAGACCAAGCCAAGACAACATTCATAAATCATTGGGGAATGTTTTCATATAAAAAAATGCCATTTGGCTTGTGCAAAGCTCCTGCCACATTTCAACACCTAGTTCTAAGCATATTCCAACAGCAAATAGGGAATGGAGTAGAAGTATTTATGGACAACTTCTCCACCTATAGAACAAGTTTTGATCAAGCCTTGGACCGATTAGAGTAGGTGCTGAAAAGATGCGTAGAAACTAGCTTAAGGCTCAACTGGTAGAAAATCCATTTAATGGTCCAAGAAGGCATAGTACTTGGGCATAAGGTTTCACATGCAGGAATAGAGGTAGACCCAAACAAAATTAGGGTCATCCAAGGAATCACCCGGCAACCGAAAACTATCAAAGACATTCGATCATTCCTTGGACACACTGGCTACTATAGGAGATTCATTGAGAACTTCTCCAAGATTGCCAAACCATTGGTAGAGCTAACGAAGAAGGACGTACCATTTGAGTGGACAGGGAATGTGAACGGGCATTCCAAGCCCTGAAACAAAAGCTTGTAGAAACTCCCATTCTACAAGCTCCCAACTAGTCCAGACCATTCCATATAATGACTGACACATCCAATTATTCTTTAGGGATCGTACTTACACAGTTAAATGACCAAAAATGTCCTTACTACATCCACTGTGCAAGTAGGAGTATCGGCAGTGCACAACTTAACTACACAACTACAAAGAAGGAGTTAATGGCTATAGTGTTTGCAGTGGATAAGTTTAGGCACTATGTGTTAGGTTACAAAGTGTTCATCCACATGGATCATAGTGCAATCCAGTTCCTCATGAACAAGCCAACGGTTAGCCCTCGTATTCTACGATGGCTGGTAATCCTGCAGGAGTTCGATTTAACGATGGTTAATAAGGCACCAAGAACATAGTTGTAGATCATTTATCTCGATTGCGCTGAGACAACAAAGAGGATGAATATGTAATGTCTGAACATTTTCCTGATGAAGCCCTCTTTGTCAGTGTAGTGAATAACCAACCCACGAAGATGAACTGGTATAGTAACATTCTCACCTATCTCCTTATCCAAAAAACACTGCAGGAGCTGGAATTTAGGAAGAAACAATAGTTTCTTCACAGAGCCAAGTACTTCATGGAAATAAATGGACAACTTTACAAAGTATGTCCTAATGGCTTGGTTCGATGGTGCGTGCCTGAGGTAGACCAACTGAAAGTTCTTCAAGATGCTCATGAGGGCCCTTGTGGGGGTCACTATGCAAGGATATGAACAGCTATTAAGATCCTACTTGCAGGGTATTACTGGCCAACATTATTTTGGGATGCCCATCAATTTGTCCGATCTTGTGAGCGTTGTCAATGTGATGGGGGAATGACCGCTAGAATGGAGGGCCCGCAACAATGGATTCAACCATTCAAACCATTCGACATTTGGGGAATAGACTTTATGGGGCCCATTACACCAATGTCCAATGGAAAAACCTACATTGTAGTTTTCATTGACTATCTAACAAAATGGGCTAAAGTAGTTACCATTACGAACTACACATCATCTACAGCTACACGATTTGTGCAACAACAAATCGTAAATAGGTTTGGTGTGCCACGTGCACTTATTTCGGATAATGGAACACATTTCACATCTGCAACTTTTCAGAAGTTAATGCAACGCTTAGGGGTCGAACATAAATTGACTACATCTTATCACCCCCAAGCTAATGGACAAGCCGAGGTCACCAATAGGGAGATCACTAAAATATTGACAAGGACAATTAGCAAATATAGGCGAGATTGGAGCACTAAACTGAATGATGCTCTTTGGGCATACTACTCCACTTGGAAACTCCCTATAGGCTACTCTCCCTATGAGTTAGTGTACGGAAAGCTTCCAATGCTTCCAATTCAAACCGAGCTCCATACATTATCAATGGCTTGTGACCTCCACCTTGATCTAGATCTAGCAGAAAAACAAAGGTTAGCAACTTTAAACGTGCTAGACGAAACCGATTAGTTGCCCTGTCATCAAATGAGTTGCACAAGGCATATAACAAGCAATGTCACGACTTGAAGATTCAAAAGGTTAAGTATCAACCAGGAGATAAGGTTCTTTATTGGAACCCCACACATATGCCACAATGCACCAAATTTCAAAAACTATGGAAAGGACCTTACATATTCATACAACCTTTCCTTCAAGGGCCATGACCATATACAAACCTGAGAGCCCTAATAAGATATTTTTAGTCAATGTGCAACAGACTAAACCTTTCCATGAATTTAGAATGGTTAGTGCACATGACACCTCTAAGAAGGGACGACCTTGCTCACTATTTTGGATCTCCCCCTTCCAACTCAGTCATGGGGGAGATGGTCACCTCTACTAACCAATTAAGGCCCTTAGGTCCTTTTTCTTTTTAATTTTTTGTTTTACAAATTTCTTTAACTTTTCTTGTTTTTGTTTTGCAACATTGTTTATACTCTTTCATTTCTTTGTGTGGTTGTTTATTTTGTTAGGTTCGTCACCTAATAAGTGCTCCTAATGGTGGTATGAACTGTATTTTATTGATTGTTAATGTTTGATTTTTACCTTTGAGATATAATGTTGATACTAAGGTACGGTTCTTTTGATATAACAGGCAATGAGTCCACGTCATCCATGCATTCATAAATTTCTATGGTTTCTCTTAGCTTGGAATTGTACGGTCCCTTTCTTAATAATAAAACTATTAACGAACTGGTGACTAGGCATTTCTCAAACTGAGGAAGGACTCAAGGACTGAAAAGGTTGTGACTTCAAGGGGATTTGATGCATTTGTGTTGGCCATTCTCTTGGGTGCTTGGATGTTTTCTTATTGAGTTTTCCTTACCATTCTAACATTGCTCCATTATCACGAAGCTAAGCTAATAAAAATTAGTCTTTGCATGATGTGGTTATCATGCAAAAAAAAATAGCGAGAATTCAAAGCACACCCCTTAGACAAAATAATCATCTGGGATACAAGCACTGGTTATGGAACTAAACAAACATGTTTCCTCTAACTAAGGCCCTTTCTTGCTTCCTACTTTTCCCTTTCTCATTTCCTTGGAATGGTGGTGACACTTTGGTGAAAGCATTCTTATCAATTCAAGTGGATGGATTGGCCAAGTGTGTTAATGCAAAGCCACTGGATGTGGATTGTTTGAGGCTAGATTTGGAATGAGATCTACTCTATCACATTAACCATAAATACACAAGGGACTGTATAGCACCTTGTTCTTGGGACTCCATTCCATTCTCTTCTTCCCATCATCCTTTTTCCATTCTCCACCTCATTGCCAGTTGTATCAGCAGTCTATATTTTGGTTGATACATTATTTTCTCTTTGGTGAATTCTTGAGGTTAATTCTTTAACTCTTTCTCCCACATAACATTTCCAGAGCCTACAGACTCTTTGAATGTGGGTTTGTCAAGGCATAAAAGGCATGAGCTTGCTTTGAGGAGGACCCAATGGCATTCGTATTTGGTGCATCAGTTAACTTATTTCCCTTAAACATTTTTGCAATCAACATTTTTTGTGTTCATTTCCACTTCTAACATTCATTTTATCGGCCTTGCCATTATTTCTTTTTCTCCATCTTTCTTATTCCTTATCTTTTTCCATTCTATAGCTATCGGAGGATTACTCTTAGTCATGGGGGCCCTGGTCCAATTTTTTCAATTTTTCCTAACCCCTACACCTTAGGTAGTCATTAGTGTTATATCTCTAGAATCCGTATCGATCATATCACAACTCAGCCAATGGACCTTACACCAAAGCAAGGTATCAACTATATTGTAATTTACTTATCCTTGCTCATATGTGATTGTGTTGTGTGTGCAGATGGCAATCATACATCAATGGACTGGATCTGGACGAAACACTTAGGATAGACTAGTGTTGGAAAAGTCATGCAAGGAACAAGATTGATGACGCGCTTATGGATGAATAACAGAAAGCGCAATCTTGGTGTCAGTAGCAATAGATCTTCTTCTTTTCTCTCCCTCTCTCTCTTCTCTCTTCTCTCTCAGCTGCCAAATAAGGTTGGATGTCAAATGTATATAGTGTTCACTCTTGTGGTCATGAACACTAATGTTGCCATGTATTGTAATCTTGATCCATTCACATGTCACCCCATTCACCACTAGTATCATTCAAGTCAATAATCCCATACCTTCCCAATATTTTGTAAGGAACTCGAGGATGAGTTTTCATTCAATCATGGGGGTATGATGAGCCACGATATCGCATACATGATATCGCGGATGCAATATTGCATCCTGCCTCATCTTCTATAAATAAGAGGTGGTGCCCTTTGTTCCCGATTATTAGACTTAGACCCTTAGCCAAACTCTTGCAATTTTACCATTCCAGAGTTAGAATAATTTCTGTGTGCCCGTAGTAGAAGTCATAGAGTGAACGGATCTTTATTTGAGCAGTTTGTACCTGAGCACACATTTGTGTACAGTAATAAAGATGAACTTTATGATAAACCTTGCAGCATACAGATTAAGCTAATTGATAATTAATTCTTATTGAATGTTTAATGATTTCCTAGTTAATTAATTTCTCTCTCTACCCTTGACACTCTTAGTTAAGTACACTCAGTACGACTACCTCGAGCATGCGTGTAGCGCTTGGTAACCCAGTAACAATTAGCATTTGGTAACCCCAGTAGTGTTGCACTGGTTCAGGATGTGTACTGCAAGTGGGAATGGATACTAGTGTTAGGACAATTAGAACCTAGTTAATAAATAGTTAATGTGAGTTAGTCACTTAGTTCTCTTTCCCTTTTCCTTATTAGCATAAGACATCAAAAAGACAAAAGCTATAAAAATCATGTACCTCAAGCTTACTTAACCATACAACCATGACAATACAAGTAAGTTTGGGAAGACAATGATTGATTAACCCTGAGTGTTCTATTAAGGCAGGTAAGCACTTAGTCCTTAGAGTTCGACCGGATCGTGCATGAAACACTCGTATTCGTATGGTTGAGTGTAGGAGTACCTCACCACTCATCACATTGAATGCATAAATGAAATAACTAATCTATCCAAAGTATTGCAAGGTTTATCAAAAAGCTCATCTTTCTTAACACACACACTGTCATGCTTAGGTACAACAATGCTCAAATAAAGATTTGTACACTTAATGACTCCTACTGTCGGCAATTGAGGAAAAATTCTAACTTTTAGAGGAAAAAATTGCAAAAGCTTTACTATAGCTACAATCTCTACTTGTCATAAATGCCATTGCAAGTGTGTATGCATAACTAATTTTCAACACTATGTCGATGGGACCCTGTTGACGCATGGTAAGATGCGTCAACTAGGCCTCATTGATGAGGCCCAATCAACAAGGCCTTGTCAATGCAGAAAATTTAACATGACTCATCACTTGGGTGCATGTATGTTTTCATGGATTTCTTACCATTCTATATTGACCAATAACAAGAGGTTGAATAAGTCTTTGCATGTTGTGGTTCTCATCAAAAAAATGATGGGAATTCAAAGCACACCCCTTAGATAAAATAAATGCATACATCTTTGCATAGTGTGATTTCCATTTCAAAAAAATGATGGGAATTCAAAGCACACCCCTTAGATAAAATAAATGCATACATCTTTACATGGTGTGGTTTCATTTTTTTAAAAATGATGAGAATTCAAAGCACACACCTTGAACAAAATAAATGGGCTACAAGCACTAATTATGGGACTAGAAAGACATGTTACCCATGCCTGAAGGTCCCCTCTAACTAAGGCCCTTCCTCACTTCCTACTTCTCTTTTCTTCTTTAATAAGGAATGATGGTTGTTCTATGGGAGCACTCTTATGTCTTAGGGGATGGACTAGTCTTAGAATGGTGATGCAAAGTCACTGAATGAGGTTGGTTTTGGTCTGGAATAATGATGGATCTTGTCAAAGTCATTTAACCATAAAATCCACAAGAGACTTCATGTGACCTTAATTAAGAACTCCATTCCACTCTCTCTCATCCATCTATGCTTTCCATGTCTCACCTCACTACTGGTTTCATTTTCTTGTTCGATGTTGATGAGTGGTGAGGTACCCCTATTCTCAACCATATGAATACAAGCGTGTACGCATGATCCGGTCGAACTTTGCAGATGGACTAGTTGTCACACCTAGACAATTATATGTTGATCGCAGTTCGCTGTCTTCCCACCTGGAGTAATATTTGCTTTGTCATGTATGGTTTAGTCCAGAGTGAGGTATATGATGTAATTTCTAACACTAGGCTACTCCCAGAGACAATGAGAAATAATCTTGATTAAGCTAATAAATAATATAAAGCAAAATCTAAGCCAGCCTAAGTGTAATGAGCATCCACCATTAATCATCCATACACATCTTGGACTTTGTGTGCTACTTCTAAGATTACCAAGTGCACATGACTCAAAGCACTACTAGATACATTACTGGGTTACCAAGTAGTTACACTTAAATGTTTGTGATTAAGACGTACACATTCCGCATTATCAACAGAAAGTGTAAATGATAATAAAGGAAATATTAACTAAAAAACAATAATAAATAATTAACAATTAAAGCAAATAAAAGCTAAGTGAATGCTGCAATGATGGAATAATCTCGATCTTTATTGTCGATTGGGTGCGTGTCCAAGTATGTCACACTCAAACAAAGGTTTCGTACAATTACAAACATCACACTACAAGCATGCACTGAAAATAGACAAAAAGACTTGACTTTAAAGACTTATCCAAAGACTCCCTTTCCTATGCGCCTAAGTGCTATATTTATAAGCTAACACAGGAATCACGATATCGTTATCCAGGTTATGATATTGCATACTCGATATCAAGTATTTGATATCAGGGCCCAGCAAACCGCGATTCATCATACCCCCATGACTAAATAACAACTCATCCTCAAGTTAAACAATCAAAATGAGAATGAGTTAATTTGATTACATAATGGATAGGTATGGGATTATGGACTAACTATGAATTATTTCATGCCATAGTGTGGAATTAAACAAAACATAATTAGGACACCAACATAGAATACAAAAGATAAAATTGTTGGAACTCATGCGGTTCTTGGTGGTGGTGGCTCCTCCATAGGTCTCTTGCCCTTATCTTATGCTCTAGGATATGGAAATGGATATCTCTAAAGGAGCACCTAAAGCTTTTCTTCTTCAATTTGGAAACCATGTGTCGTCCATGCTAATGTTCCAATATTTGACAGGGTCAGCACCTCCCATGGACACAATAGTTGCATAAACATCTAATTGGCTTTAATGTACCAAGCTGCAAACAACCATCATTCCTCTTCGTAGGCTCTGGCTTTATCTCTACATTATTGATAATCTGTGAGCCATCGAGCCAAATCTGCTGCAACATCTTTCTGACCTTGGTAGCTAGCTTTGACCACCTCTAACTCAAAATTTTCTACCTCCAATTTCTGCAGTGTTTTTTTGTGTTCAACAAATTCTACTTCATATTTCACATAGGTGGTAGCTACCTACTTCTCCAACTCTATCCTTGGGCATCCTACTATTAACATGGCTAAGTTGGCATACCGTAGGTTTGCCAACTCCATGTATTCAGTGACATCCTAGATCTGCAAGTTTCAGCTCTTTAGTCCTGCTTAGTGGGCAAAGGTGTAGGTGTCTAGTATGGTCTGCCAGTTAGTGTTTTAAGCACTGAAAGCATTGATATGAATCTTAGCCATCTAGATTTCTTTTTCAATGATCTACTTGTACATCCCCACCTAGTCCCAGAAATGTTCTTTTAGCTTCTCATGTCGCTTAGCCTCATTTTGCCAAGCGCTTATTTCAATGGCCATCTTTTGATGGATGGCATGTAATTCCTCCATTGAAAGGGTCCTATTTTCTCTGGCTAAGCGATTCATGTCCTAGTTGACCCTTATTAATTATTCTCACATTTTTTGGAAATTCTCCTCAAGAATATTCTTTTGTTTTTCAATTGTGGTCAACTGAAGATTCTCGACAACAAAGAGCTTATTTTCTTCCTATAAAGCCTTGAGTGCTTTAACATGTGCATACGTTTGCGTCTATGCTTTTGAAGCATCCTGATCAGCCTTCTCTTTTTTCATTGCCACATTTTTATTCTCTTCTAACAATTTATTTAGTTGCTTTGTCCAAAATAACTCTAGCTAGTCGGCTAGAATAAGTTGGGATGGATCCTACTATGTAGCTTATAGGGCAATGAACTTTTCCTGGAGTCTTCTCAACTCATCCTCTGCATGTTCGACCCTAACCTCAGCCATCACCAACTTTCCTTTTGTGGAAATGAGGTCTGATTATGCTACTGTGACATCTTGAGGGATGTCAAACAAGGATTTCATTACTTATCCTATTTGCAATAACCAATCCAGAGCATCCTCATGTTCTGCAGGAGTCATTAAGGGATTCGCTAAGACTTGAACATTACATGCTCCTATGAGATCAGCAGGTGGCACAACAAGGACATCAAATGATTCTTTGATGTGGTCTATGACTACTTCTGTTGCTCCAGCTACATATTGGTGTTTCATGATCACTATTGTGGCACCTTCACCAATTTCTAATTGCACTTGAAAAGATGCAGCATTTCCAGAGATCTGTTGTGACCAATGTGATTCCCCTTCTTCTATTTATATTGAAACCTCACCCCATGCATGATCAATTGAGATCATGGGTTGTACAGCATCATCAATTATCTTGAAGAGGTTAGCCTCATCACAACTCCCCCAATTGACCATTTTTGCAATGACCCTAAGATGGCTCATGAATAGTTGATAATCTTGCAGCGGCGGTGGCAATTGGTCTTGCTAGCCCATGGGTTATGTGCTGAGCCCTGCTTCCTATTATTGACTAGGCCTCATGTCCGGAAGTTGGCTAGGCCCTAATATTTGAGGTCTAGTGGGCCCAACCATCTGCTCTTGCTCAAGCTCTAGTGTCTCACTAGCATCTTTTCTTGGTGTTGGTGGCTTTAGTAATTCAACATATGAGGCATTTTGAGCTTTTCTAGGGATGTCATTAGTGTACCTTAGAATTCCATCACATCAACATAGCTTTCTGATTAGACAGGGGAAAGGCAATGCAAACTTTCCCATCTTACATTCTTCAAACTACCTTAATATTTCCATGAGATATAAATGGGGCAGATTGACATCAACTTTGCCTATCAAGATTATGCTTCCTCTAGCTGCATAGGTAGAAATCCTATTTACTCCTTTTGTTGGGAATATGTGATAGGTGCCAATTTTGAAATAGATTTTCTCTTCAAGGATGAGCTCCCCATATGTTTTGTCCTCCTTGCCGTATGCCCTCTTTAACCAGATTTTTTATGCATCAGCATCAGAGTGAGTGGATAGATGAGTAACCTTGGGCCCTATATTTGTAAGGTTTAGAACTTCTAAAATAGCCTTAGCAGAGAAATTAACTGAAATCCCATCAATGTCAACGGTGGTGCCTTCTTCTTTATTATGCCAACATTAATATGTCTCCCCCAAATACTATTCACCACTCTCTAAGAGAACAGGCTGCAGTGGAGATCCTTTGAGTTAATCTCTAACTAACTCAAGGGAAAATTCGATAAAGGGTCCAAAATTGAGTTCCACGTTCACTACAGCTGATGTGGACCTTTCCCACATTACCTGAACACATTCCGGAGACAACATGAGATGTTGTCCCTATTCAGGTGCCCTACCCTCTCCACCTTCTACATGCCCATATTGTGTAGTAACAGGAGTTTCTTGATGAATGCTAAATGATTGTGCCTCTTGCTCTACATGTTCCATAGGAGGTCCTTGGCCTCTACCTCTCTTTAGGCATTTGGATGCACCTTGACAAGGTCCTCCCTATTATCCTTGTTTAAGGGCCATCTATAATCACACTAGGATCAACTATTAGTAAGGTCATTTAACAAAATTTAATTATCTTATACCTTACTCATTACCTTTAATGAATTCAATTCTTACTTAGTATGATTCTAGAGTTAGAAGTTTTTAAGAAAATCCACCTAAAAATTTTAATGTCGGGCCCAGTTTGATCAAGTGACTCCAAAAATAATTTCCATGGTTTGGATGAAGGAATAAAATTGGTTTGGCATAAGTTCTTATCATTTCTTAAGATCACTTACCCCTATGATATCCTTCAAGAGACAGCAAATTTTGAAAAAACTATGCACAACTTGGAGTGTACCCTTCCCCCATGACTGAGTTAAACACTCTAGGTTTAAGTAGGTTCACTTGAAAGGATAATCAGAGCATTAAAGTGCGAGATATGGATGGTTAAACAATAGGTGCGCAAAGCATAAAAAATCATGGAAGAAAATTGCAACAACTCTCCTCACATGAATAGTTGAAA